>JANRGW010016318.1:0-52983 GCA_024733675.1 Psilopsiagon aymara | reverse complement strand
CCCCCCCCCCCCCCCCCAGTATCGGATACCCACTGATCTAGAAAAACACCACTGGCATTTTGCATGCAAGCTAATAAATAAGCTTTAAGCATCAATTTGCATCATGTACAACGAGCATGTGGAGAATCGTCAGACTGGGGGTTTAGTGCATGTATTTTGGTAGTCCCCATGCCCTGTCTCCCACTCACCCCAATCCCAATGCATGGCCAACACAGTCCCCCAAGGCCAGGGGGGCAGGGAGGACCCCAGTCCCTCTGCTTCCCCCCCAGTGTCTCTATCCCTGCCATCCTTGCTCCAGCACACAGACAATGAGATGAAGGAGCTGACTGTGGGGAAAAGGCTTTTCTGCTCACAAGAGGCCAGATAGAGCCAGGCCCCTTTGCACTGGAGCCAGGGGATGCCTGTGACTGGGGTGACTCTTCTTGCTGCCACCTTGCCCTAACCCTGTCCAGCTAGCAGCCTATTCTCCATTCTGATGCCCTTTTCCCTGTCTCCCTCCATTCAGATCCCACCAAATGGGGGCTGTAGCCACTTTTCTTGGTGTAATCACCTTCTTCCTGGGGACTTCTCTGTCAGGAGCCTGTGCTGGCAGGCTCCCTCTGGACCCCCCCAGAAAGAGGCAGCAGGAGGGATGTGTGATGGGCTCCTGCACAGAGCAGAGCTGGTTCTGCTGCTCACCAGCAGCGCAGTGGGTGCTTGGCCTTGCCAGAGCTCCCTCTCTCCCTGGGTCTCATGAGAAGGATGGGGGTGGGGGTGAGGTGCAGTTAAGCACTTACAGGGGTCCCCAGGGAGGAAGGTGATTACAGGTTTGCCCAGTAACACATGCAAAAGGCTGAGAGATCTCTGAATGGGGAGAGGTTCTGCTTTGATATGATTTGCATGACCTCAACAGGAATGTCTGGGTAATTCTGGGGTTTGTCCATTTTCTTTAGAGAATGATAGATACTCTGGCAGAGAATACGATGTCCCTGCATGTCACCTGGTCTACTAGCAAAAGAAACACCTGCAACATCCTCATGGACATTTCTTTCAGGGAAATTTAGGGCTTTCTCTCTCTTTTCCTGCCCACAATGAGTCTCCAAGGCAGCAGGAAGCCGTTGCTTCTGTAGGTGCTCTGACTCCACATATCTACACTGGATTCATGGATATCCAACAATATCCCAACAGTGCTTCTGGAGATGCTTGTCTAGGTAATCCTTGGGTGCCATGGGACATGCCTGTCAAAGACCCTCCATGAAAGGTAGAGCGCAGAAATACAGCCTCTGGCTGGGAAGGTGTGAGCCATGTGTGCCCTCAGGCCACCTCTGTGTCAGTCTCCGAAAGGGGCTTCCTAGAGCTGCAGGAAACCTTTTGCTGAGCTCGAGGGGAGCAGGAGGCATTGCTGTGAGGTACCTGGTCTGCATGGAAAGGGAGGGGTGTACACTGGTGCTTGGGAGGCTGTTTGATCTCCTAGGCACAGGGACTCAGTAACCCTCCTTGCTACTGTGAAGAGAAGTAACTAAAATCTCTGCCAGGAAGATTCAGATGCAAATCACCGAGGCTGTGGCACATCCCCATTCAGCTCAGCTCCCGGATAACCTTCACAGATGCTCTTTGGAGGTCAGGATCTGAGCAGCTGAAGATCACCGTGCTCCACTTGCAAGACCCAAGGTCACATTCCATCAAATGACCACCATCCTGCACTTCAAGGAGCAAGCTGTGAAGGAGACCTTTACCACCTCTTACTTGACTGGGGCTCAGCGCTAGGAGCTTTGGCTTGCAGCACTCCTCAAGGTGAGGAGTAAGCCTGAGGCCTCAGACCACAGAAACTGCAGGCGATGGAACAAGTAGCTGGCTAAGGCTGCATAGATAAGAGCCAGGAAGCTGCTATTCATGCAAGCCACTTTGCTCTCTGCAGCAGTTGCTGTCATCACATGGCTTGCTCTTTATTTTTAATCCCCAGGAAGAGCATGAGCAGTTGCTTCTCGATGCCCTTTGGTTATGAATGGACATGCCTGACACCTCATAAAGCGCTCTTTACCGCTATGATCCGATTACTCCATTGCTCTTCTTCCAGATGTGTTAAATCCAGATGTTCCCACCCTGCCCAGGGCACCCTAGGCCTGCAGCATCTACCTGAACTTTAGCATTAAGAAGCCAGTCAGAAATGGTGGAGCTGATAGCCTGGCTCTTCTCTGAGCAGCAAATCCCAAAGCCCAGCAGCAAGGCCAAATTCTCTCCTGCTTCCAACCACTTGCACTTGGAGGAAGAGGCTGGTTCCTAGAGATCAGCATTCCTAGGGCTGACTGGTCCAGATGTGGAGGTCATTAGAAGTGATCAGGAGGTGCAGCTGATGCAAACTAAATCAGTTGCATTTTGGCAAACGAGACTAAAGCTCTTCCTCAAGCTCTCTGTGTCTTTTGTCTTTGAACATAAACTGATGCACATTGAGACTCACACACTGTGTATCAAAGTATTGTCCCCAAGGAAGCTGCATAGATGCAAAGCTACCTTATGACTTATATCCCCCAATATAGCCATGGCCAGTGCAAGCCTATGGTTGGTCTCCTCACTAAACAAGCACCTCACTGGTGTCAAGACAAGCTGAAATTCCCAGATGATGATCTTAATGGCATGCATAGCATTGGTTTGACTTCTCTGTAAAAGGTGAAACCACGACTCTCAAGCTGCACCTGATGAAGAGAAAGTGAATAGGGAAAACAGAAGCATAGCAAAGGCCTTCAGTTTGTACAATGGATGTCCAGCAGTGTTGTATGGCTGTGGCCTTACTGCAGACTGAACTCACGATAGTGAGCTTTGAAGCACAAGTGGACACTCCCCTCCTGAAGAAGAATCTGGACTTACATTTTTCCATGCTGGAAAGCTGTAAGGGAGACTTGAAACATCTCTTCTTCTTTACCTGGCTTGAGACGTTGCTTTCAGGACTGGAGGTATAGGGAGAAGTGGAAGTGGTTTTCCTGTGGATGAAATTCCAGCTCATGCAACACCCATCTCTTTCCCAGCAACCTCTTAAGTTTGATGAGAATGAAAGGTGGCCACAGAATGATTTAATATCAAAACCCCCACATGCTGCCCTTGTAGGGGCCATTTCACTGAAAAGCAGGAAGAATATCACTGTTTTGACTTCCAGGGCTCCCTGACAAGCCCATAAAACCTTATGATTGAGACTGCTCACCAGATAAGAGCTATCATGGAACTGATATTAGTTAATTTATTAATGATTGCAAATAAAAGCTGCCCACTGCTATGACACAGCAAAGCATAGGCCAGCAAACAATAATAAGTGATGGGTGGTGCTAAATCTGTGACAGAGACTCATGACCCAGGGTCTTTCAGGGGCCAGTGTGATCAGGCTTTGGAAGGGCAAGAGTCAGAAGAGGGTTGTCTTCAGGGTGTAGTCAGAAGAAATAAGACTGAAAACACTGCTGCTATGCCATGGTATTTTATGGAAAGGGGGCACTTTGTTGTGTGAATGTCTCAGATTCATGTCACACAAGCATTTGAAGGTAACGTCGTTTGTGAGAATAGCCTTTGTTGGTATATACCCACTCAAAGTCTACAAGGGTGCAGCACTAACACCCCAGAGTAGCCATTTATTCTGTGGAGATGTCCTTGTGGCCTGGCGAAGGAGGAGGACGAATGAACCCAGCTGGGCTCTTCAGCACTGGGCCAAGTATTAGGAAAATCATTTTTCACTTGGAGCCTAAGCAAATCTCACAGGGCTGCCACTGGGAGACATCAAACACAGGAACCCACAACGCTACTTTTATGGTGCTGCTTGTCAGAGCAGAGCTGCGCTTCCATTACTGATATGTCCTCTGTTTGTCTAAAGGACAGCTCTTCCAGGAAGCTTGAGAACATCCATTCTCTTTTATAGCATACGCCATTCACGTTGCTGGCATATGCTGTCCATTGAAATAAATGGAGCTTGTCACTCTTGGATGTGTTCCTTGGAAATAAACGGTCAAACAAATTAGAATGCTGAGCCATGAAAATCCTTGTCCTTTTGAAAAATCTGTGCTGGCTATAGCTCAGTGCCTCTGCTCCTGGTTTCCTTGCACATTTGGATGATAGCTTCTGCCTTCCACCAGTCATATTGGCTTTCTCTAGGCGGTGGGATTGAGGCTGGTTTAATAATTGGTCAGCAGATTTGAGGCTGATGGCAGGAACAGCCTGCAACTGGGGAAGGTGAAGAGTTTCCCTTCTGGGCTATGAGCAGGGAGGTACCAGGGCCACCAGATCTGGATGTGAGGCCACCCTGGCTGAGGTATGTTAGCATTTACAGGACAGGCAGGTCTCCTCAGCTGCTTCCTTGCAAATATGAGTGTGTCTGTCTCTGAGACCAGCTGCTATGTTTAAACCAGTGGTCTCCAGACTAGCTAATGGTTGAAATCTGTGCCTTTTGGACAACATCCTGATTCTTTTCACCTAGTTGCAGCCTTTGGCTCCTGTCCGTTGGTAAGTGCTTTGATTCCAGTTTTTTTCCTTTGCCTGTTGGACTAGAGGAGCCATGACATTAAGATCAAGTTCCAGCTGGTACTGTAGGGCCAGGTACCATCATGAGAGTGTTCATGACCTTTCACTGCCATACTGTCTTGACATCTCTAAAGGTCATCCTTGCCACACTAGCCAATATTCACAGCTCTCTTGAGAGTAGGGTGTCTGGCGAGATGGAGGATAATGAGGAGATTTTAAAGGCAGGAAGGACCATGGTGAGCATCTCTCTGCAGGTTGAAGGTCACAGGACTTCCCTACTTTAATGAATGATTGCTTGTTTTCAGAAATAGTATTAATGATTGGTCTAAACACTGGTGGTGGTAGAGGATTCATTATGGTCCTTGGCAAGTTCCCCACCAGACATTTATCCCCACTGTTTGAAACTGATATGGAAAATGAGCATGCACACCTTCAGCATCCAGCCATGTGGTTTTGTTGTATCTCACCCCTCTGGTTTAATAGTTCTCTATTATCACCTTATCAGGTTTAGGTAGAGGTTTTGTGAACAAGGTGTATGCAACTGTAGAGCTGATATGCCTATATGCTCCAGTTATTAGCTATTCTTTCTAGGCCTGCAAAGCATAGCTCCAGCTATTGCTGCTGCTCCAGTCAGATGTCTGGAAATTTTAGACAAATGGGAAAATTCCACCTGGGCAAACATTCCAGGCAGAAAGAGAAGACATGCCTGAGCAAACCCAGGCATCTGTCAGTCCTTCCTAGGTCAGGATTCGTTAGTAGTGGCCGTATCAATTCTGCAGCCTTCTTTTTGTTAAACGGAACAGATTTGGATGCTTTGTTGTCATGCAGAAGACACTAAGCCTGCTTTACTTTTAAGGTGGTTCTTGTCTGGGATATTTCCCATTCTTCCTGTCCAGAATCCTAGCCCACAGCTGAGATGTTTAGCATATCAAGCTCTGAATATAGAACAAGAAATACATATCATGCTTTTCAATGTGTCTCTAAGATCCCAATGCAGCCTAGATGCACCTGGAACAGGCTTATTAGAAACCACAGAAAACACAGACACGAACACATATAGTGGGTTAGACCAAAGGTATCTTGTTTTCAGCAGTACCAAAAGAGTATGCCTGGGAAACCTATAACAGAAACATAAATCTACAGTGATACTGCTTCCAAGTATTCTCCTGACATCCAGTTAATTGCAGTTTAATGCACTGGATGAACTTTACTTCAATGAATTTGTCAAGTTGCTTTTTGCCTTCATGTAAACTTTCAGCCTCCATAAGTTCTCATGGCAAGGAATTCTCTGTGAGCTGTGCAATTTAGATAGATACATAAAGATATGCTTGTAAACATGTTTGCAAATAAATTAGCCAAGCTTGCTGTATTGCTCTGGCTTCTACTGCTGATGAGTATATGAAGAATAGTGTTGAGTGGGCAGTAGTGCCTTATGTTTTCAATGAATGCACTTGGTTGAAAGCATAAATAGTGGGTGGATTATAGCCAGTAAGGGAAAAGAGGAGGAATCTCCCACTGTCTGAGTAGGGGAAATGTAGCAAGACCAAGGCTTGGCTCCTTGAAAGCAGTTGATCACCTCATACTGACCTGGGCCAGGGTCTGTAAACATGACCATGCATATGCACACACGTGTTATATAGCATGGAGCCATGGAAAGGGGCTGTGTAGAGCAGGCACTAAAGCAGTTAACTAAACAATTCAGGAACAGAGATGTGAACGGTAACCTTTGCAACGTGCTAACAGGTCAAACACACACATGACTAATGAGTAGCTTGTGAATTAATCATGACAAATAAGGAGGAATTTAGTGATTTTATACATGCCTGGTGTACCAAACAGGGCATGTGGGCTTACTCAGCTCCCAGACACGCATGGCTGGGGTGTAGCAGGTAGTGAACTGAGGAGGAGGCAGATGCTGTGTGCTTTGCCACTGAGTACTTTACCTGTGCACGTGTGTGCAAGTGCTGGCTGGCAAGGCGAGGAAAGAAAAAGTGGATGTCAAGCCTAGCTGGCAGCCAATGCATCTGTCTTCTGTCTTTCACTCCCCCACAGTCGAGGTGGAAGTTGGCTATTTTTATATCTGATGTCTGTGTGTGCAGCCATGGGGAATGCTCTTTCTTGGGGGAAAAAAAAGAAGATTTTGAAGGCACCTGCATTCCGTAAGCAGATATTTCTCCCTCCATTGATGCAATGCATCCAAGGTCTCCTTCTTCACTTGGAAAAAGTGGAAGTTGTAAAATAAACCCCAGTGACCTTAACTGGACAGTTTAAGCTGGCTGACCAGGGAAGACAAACCCTTCCATACAATACAAGCAGTGTAAGGACTGCCTCACTAGCAGATTCAGGTGCTCTTCCCAGTTCAGTGTCCTTTCCCCAGCCATGGCCAGTATTAGGCATCTCATAAATGGGTGCACCAAGCACTCTGGAAGATGTTCATGATAATGTCTAGTGTTGTGACCCCAAAATAGTATGTGCCCGTACAAGAGTTCAAAGGTTAAGAGCATGGCTGTTGGAGTGACTCAATAGGAACCTTGCAACCAAGCAGTCATGAATGTTATTTTAAGGCTTGCCTCCTGCTGCAAGTGGCCTATGGCAACCAGCTGAGCGCTCTTCAGGAGTGCTCTTTAATCAGACAGCCAGGTGGAAGAGCAGCTACTCACTAGCCTAAAGGCACCTGGGTGGCTCTGTTGTGCTGTGTCAAAGGGCTTTCTTGCCCCATATTGACACTGGTTTGTGACGGAGGCTTAGAGGAGGAGGAGGGTGAGAATAAGGTGAATAACATCACCAGGCATGGTCTCCTGTTTTCTAGCAAATTGTGACTTTGGTTATTTCTGGTTTGGGGGGTTTAACAATCCTTGAAGGATTTGTTTTCCATTAATTTGACATTCATTTACTTATTCATTTAATCAGACATACACCTCCTTCATTTTGTTTGTTCTGAACATGCTGCATTTGCCTTCTACTTCTTGATTTCTAGGAGCAACAAATAACCATTCTCTGCTCTTCTCTTCCCATGTGTTAGCTTTTCCACTCTTCCTGCTTTTGTACACCTCTATCATATCTTATTCCCAGTGGTCTCTTTTCCAGCCACAAAATTCCCAAGTCTGTGTAGTTACTTGGTACTTTATCCATGTAGTAACTTGCACGAGAGCAGCTGCATACTTTTGTCCCACTTCGTTGCCTTTCCTATCCTGCTACAAGTTCTGCAGTGTCATTTGGTGGGTATAGGACCAGAATCTACTCTTCAAGATTCATATGGTGACACAACGGGACTTTTGGTTATGTCACATACCCCCTTTGTTTCCATGCTTTATACTGGCTTCTACAAGTTGCATATTCATTCCTGGCATAGGAGGCAAATGGATTTATTTCAAGAAGCCACTCAACATCCAGACCTTGGGCTCTCAGGTTCTGAGCATCTGGAAGGTGGTTTGTGTCTTCTGCATTCTCTGTCACCTCCATTGACCACCTTCCCCCACTCCAGTGAGGCTACGTAGCACTGCCCTGCTGAGTTTGGAGATCCTCTTTGGTCTTTGAACCTCTTTGAATCAGCTGTGTCACAAACTGCTGGATGTGCCTTTGCTTCTATTCCCATCATTTTTTACCTCTGTCTCCTGCTGCAGGCTCTAAAGTTGGTTTTACAACCTCTTCTTGAACATGTTTTCTGATAGCTTTCCCAATATGAAGTCTTTCAGTTGCTCACATTTCTCTCTCCTGCCTGCACCCCCTATTTTCGGCTTTGTTTCCCCATGCTGTTATTTCTGTTCATCACACATGATTCTCAAATCGCTGAGCTGAGTGGATCTATGTTTGAAGGGAAGACTTAGCAAGCAGACTGGCTGGCCAGGGCTCAGTCCAAGCTGAGAACAGAAGGATATTCAGCCCCCCTGAAGGATAGAATAACCTCTCTTATCTATTCAGGATTTCCTCATGAACTCAGACCACTCGTATTTGTACCTAGGAAAATGCCTGATGTTTACATGAGCTCTACTGAAGCATCCTAAGGCAGTAATTCTCTCTCTATATATATATGTATATATATATTCAGATAGGCACATTTGTAAGGCTGCTTCTTTAGATTCCTTTCAGGGTCCAGATTTTCTGCTTGTTTTCTCAAGAAAACTCCGCTTTAGGGCTACATCTAAAGAAGGATACAAAAAAGGCAGAAAAATCGCATGTCTATGAAAGTGCATGTTGAAATTCACATTCTCATTTACTCCTTCTGTGGCCTATGTATTCATCTCTGCAGGGTTAGGATAAGCCTTGTATCTGGTTAGGGAGTATGGAATTCTTTTGGAGTTATGATTATGTAATATTACAGCTTCTAGGCCTCCTGGATTTTAGATGAATTTAAAAATATGCCTGGAGAGTGTTAGATGCAGAATGTGTATGTGGTGTCCTGAGGTCAAAACTGTATGGGATATGAACTATCTCGCATCATTTTGATAGGGTCTAATTTCATCCTGTTCACTTACTCACAAGATTATAGGTTATAGTGGAACCTTGTAAAGCACATAAAAGTCCATAGCAAGTGAATGTATTTCCAAGGTAGTGAAGAATCCCTGACGTTGAAGGCTTTGGGAGAGAAAATGTTTCCATTTCTGCAGATTGTAGTTTAATGTTCAGCTCCATGTAGCTCTATTTCAGCTGCCTTCCTTATCCCTGTCAAGGCTGTGCCCATTGCCCCAAGAAACTCTTGTTGAATGACTTCAGAGTTCACAGAGAAGATTTCTACCCATTGATCTCGAAGTGTTTAAAAAAGGTGAATAACTTCACTGGTCTTGCTTTATGGGCAAGGGAAGATGGGGTATGGGTCAGTTATAGGCACAGAAGAAATCTGATAGAGGACAGATAGGAACATGAGCCAATTCTCCCTCCACCAAGACTCGAATTTCAGGAGATTTCAGATTCAGGAGAACAGGTTCCAGCCTACCCCCATGAGGTGGCTTAGGATAGAGCAGTAACCAAGAGCACCAAAGTATTGGTGCTCTGCTGAACCAAAAACGATCATACTTCCAGATCTGCTGACGCTGTCATTCACTGGTCCCAGTGATTGGGGAACATTCCTAAGTGAATTCATCCATAGACTGCTGATTAGCCATAGTCTCCTTAGGGGCATTTCTGAAGCACAGCATCCCCAAGTCTTCAGCTCCACAAATTCAACCTCTGAGCTAGTTTAGGACTTCAATGATTCTAGCTTGCTATTGTCCATAGTTTGTTTGTATTCGAGGTGCAGGCTTAAATAAATGAAGTTCTGTGTTAGGCCATCTTGAAGTCCTCTTCTTGTTTTCCCATGTACTGTCTCTCCTCTGCTCACTTTCTTCATAGCCTCTTAAAATGAGGACCAATTTGTGGGTTGCCTGATCGTACATACTGGGTACGATCCTCCTGACAACTGCTGCTCTCCAGTATTGAGCAGAAACTAACGCAGTTTGATTCACGGCTCACTTAGGGTTGACAGATGAGCTGGCAAGTCTTTTTTGTGGTAGTTTAGGCTACTTTCATATCCAGCTATCTGCCTCGTCCATCAGCCACAAGTTATTGCCCCTGTGACAGAAAGTCTCAGTAGCTCCAGTTTGTCATCTGGTGTCTCAGTGCTTTTAAGCTAATGCACCAGACTGCCATGGCAGAGCCACAGGAGGACACACATTCCCATCTGCTGAATCTGCAAAGGGAGTAATGGGAGAAGGGTCACCAGGAAGTTCTTCAACTACTGCTATGGGGCTCATCAAAGCTCATCTGTCAGAGCACTTGAGTGAATCATATTACTGGTAATTGGGTTCAGTATCATCACTCTGTGCCTGAGCAGACTCCAGCTTGCAGGCTATGGAGGCTTCAGCCCAGCCTGGGTCCTTACAGCCCTAGGTCTTAAAAGGAGATGAGAAGTCTCAGCTTGCTTGATTCAAGATTTCATATCTATATTTTATCTATATTTTATATGCTATAGCAGGAAAACTGATATGCTTTTCAGTCAGAGCTTGTCATCTCAAGGAAAATGACAGTATGGGTCACAGGAGAAAGCAAATTATGGGCTGTAGCTACAAACAAATGGCTGGTTTAGCAGGAGACTTGGGAGATGGAAGGTGTCCCAAGGCCACAGTTTCGCAAGCAGAATTAACATCACTGCATAGAATGTGACAAGTGTATTGAGGCTTTTAATGCAAGTCTTCCAAGAGAAAAGACATCTCCCTGTCTGCAGGATGGGTGAGCATGGGGAGGTAGCTGGGGAGAAGAAGAAGACAAAAGGCTATGGGTTGAGTCAGGCAAGGCTTAGTTTTCTCGCTTCTTGGAAAGCTTGGAGGGAAAATCATAGAATCATAGAATAGTTAAGGTTGGAAAGAACCTTAAGATCACCTAGTTCCAACCCCTTGCCATAGGCAGGGAACTCCCTTAGGAGAATATCCTAAAGAGCATGGCCTTACTCTAGAAATGTGCATTTTTCAAAGAGCTCAGCTTTGCTCAAAGCCCTTTGCATGAAAGCATGAGGTGGGCATGCAGCCTCATGCACCACACCATCAAGTGCGGGCACCAACAAAGCAGCTGGCTCCAGCCTCTCATGGCATCTACTTACAAAGCCCAGGACCATGCTGGAGCCTCAACAGAGGCTGAGGCTTTGCTGTGGTGCAGACGTTGGTGCTCACCTTCTCCTTGCCAGTTGGATTGCTCTTCCAGCGGCCAGGGAAAGCAACCATTGGCAAAGGAAATGAGACAGCAATGGACACACTGTGTAAATACCATTTGGGCTACATTCATAATCCCACACCATGAGCCGCGTTTCCATGAGGTAGGCAGTCTGGGCCCCTTGGATAATCTTAATCATTTCTGACATGAAGACTGCTTCTCCTATTTCATGACTTATTTCCCCAGTATCATTTAAATGTATTAAAACACTGTTACTGTAGAAAGTAGGCATCATGTTAGCATAATATCTAATCAGAACTAGCCTGCCTGTCCCCACAGGGTTTATTTATTTATTTGTTTGGTGTCTGTTTGTGCTGTTTTCTTGTTAGATTGGAGAGTGCTTCCTTGACATACTCATTTGTTCTGCTGTGTAATGGAATAGGATCCTTCGGAGCTGCTGACATCTGCTTTATTCTTGAGATCTGCAAATCTCAGAGGCCCACAAAGCAACAGTGATAATAATAATAGCAATAATAATAACGATCACAGTGCTAGGAAGCCTGAGAAGTGAAGTTAAGCATGAAGAGAAGACAAAAGACAGAAGAGGAGAAAAATGGGCAGGCAGAAGAGTGTTTCCGCCACTGTGTGTGTATTTTTATTGTCCGTGGCTCTCTACTCATTTACCTGTGCTTTATGACTGTACTGCTCTGTGGGCTGCAATTAGCTTCCTCATGATTTGTAATATTGCAGGGGAGAGGAGATCAGGCACCATGGTGTATGTGATCAGGACACCTCTTCACAGGCATATCCAGCTCTGCCCTCGCTCAAATACATTGCTTTGATTTCTCAATGGCATTGCAGTATTGATTTTGAAGGGAATTAGTTTCTTCAGTGCTTCTGGAGATCTGGCCAGTGTGATTTCTCAGTCCTATTCAGCTTCCTCCCCCACAACTTTATCCTCACATGTCACAGCTGAAATAATTGGCATTGCACTATATCAAACTGGCAGGATGCAGTCCTGAAGGCTGGGGAGGAATCAAATCCAGAGCAAGCCTTGACAAAAGGCTTCATGAGGAAGAGAGTTGGTCTAAGTACTGCCTGAAAGAGGCCTGGAAGCTGTGAGTGCCCACTCTGGGTCATCTTGTTTGAATCCTGCCCTGTTCAGATAAAAAACGACTTTGCACAAACTAAGGGCAAGGAGAGGTGACAGTGTACTGCAAGGAGGAAAGGCAGGAAAAGGTAAGAAAAGGAAAAAGAGAAGAAAGGAGTATGAAAAGAGGAAGAAGATAGTTACAAAAAGAAAGCAAAACCAGAGTTCTTAGCAGTTAAGGTAGGGTCATGTTTAGCTTCAAGCATCCTTGAGGGGGGAACTTATCTTGCTGTGCCAATCTAACTGGCTGTCACACCATCCGCTGATGGTAATCATTCACACTAAAGAGTTCTGTATGATTTTTGATTTGATGGAAACAAAACTTGGGACTTGTGGCATTGAAGAGAAAGGATCTAAAGAGGAGTTAAATGGCTGGTCTCAATGACTGTGGCAAGCCAACAGGCAAACCAACCTTGAAGAGCTTGAAATTAGTGCATTTAGTTCATCCTGAACAGGTGGGAGTAAGCAGCCCTCTTGCTCTTTAACCTGAGGACTTTTATCATAAAAACAGGCTGGCTGAGCAAGTACAGAGACTGGTAGAAGTCCAACTAGCTTATTTAACAATGATACAGAAATACCCAGACCCAGAAGCAAAACAGGCTTCAGTGTTTGTTGTCATCCCCCTTTAAGAAGGATGGCCCAGGCTGAAGACTCGTGCTTGCAATGGATATCCCAAGCCCTGTTTCTTCTAGCCTAGAGCCTGGTTCTCCGCAGAGCCCCCGGTTCACACTATTACTAATCTCATTATTTCTTTAACCAGACATAGGTAGAAGTGAAAGTTTACAAATACTGGTAGGATCACCCTTTTACTGAGTCCATTACATATCTAGCATGCAGGCATGGGGTAATATAAAATAGAAAAGGGGCTCATGAAAACTAGAGATAGAAAAGATTTATGAGGTTCCATCTGTTCCTTTTTTCTCCTGACATATGCTCATCTGCTAAAACACCTTCACTAGTGTTTTGCCTAGTTTTAATACTCTAGCCAGCAGGACTTCCGTGTCCCATGGGAGGCTTTTCCATCAACCAGTGTCTCAAACCTTGGAATTGCAGACAGGTGACTCATGAGACCTTCTCCAGCACCCCACCATTGTCAGACCTGAAGAGGATATGCATGCTTGAAAGCTTGATTTTGTTTCTGCTTGAGCTATATCATAGAATCATAGAATGGTTTGGGTTGGAAGGGACCTTATAGATCAGCCCAATAAAAGGCCATGGCATCACTCAGATGCTCCAGTACCATTCCATTCAGTTCAGGTGACTATTCTGCTTCAGGGAGTGCTAGCAGGAGTGGTTTTCTGAGGAGGCTGATGAATTCTTTTGCTTCTCATGAGTGTGTAGCACCACGCTATGTGGGCCATCAGGGTCCTCCACTGGCATCAGGCTCTGGCCATCACTCTTTCATGCATGGTGATTCAGGACTGTGTGCCTGGCAACCCACTCACTGGCAATCTCTATTTTAAGAGTCCAGTCCAGATTTTCTTACTGCTACATCGTGTATGCTTTCTTGTTTTGTTCCTTACTGCACGCCACAAGACTTTCCTTGTCTTGTGAATAATTGCAGGCTGTGCTCTCCCTTGGTTGCTGCCTAGACAAGCTAGATACTTTTCCCATGCACACTCTTGCTTCAAACCAAAACCTTCTTGCCCCATTCTAGGATTATTACTATTGCTTTTCAGTTTCTCCCTATAGTTTGTTCTTGTCTCTGGAAATCAGGTATTTGCAATGAGCTCACCAGCCAAAAAGACCTTTTTGGAGGTCTTCAAATTGAGTCTGCTCTTGTCCCACTTTGTGACCTGATGCCTTTGAGAGCCTGGGGTTGAAGAAAGAATATTTTTCTTGTCTTGTTGGTTAAATAAGACTTGGAAAAGCTCTGAGAAATAATTTGGAACTGTGGCTCTTGACATAGAGGAGGCTGGGATAGTCACAGCCCTCTGTTGGACCTCTGTTTGACAAGGGTCCATCATAGGTGTCATCTGAAGAGGAATCCCCACAAGCACTGTGGAGCACCACAGTGGTTCATATTCTCACACCTGAGTGAATAAAATTAATCCCTCAGATCCTACCATCTAAATAAAGATATAATTTATTTTCCACAGCAGTTAAAGTGAGAGGGTTTATGGGTGTCCAGGAGGTCTGAAGATGAGGTCACATTTGTTTCAGTGCCTCTTGATTTTTGGGAACTTACCTATGGTCACCCAAATCAAAGTGTTCAGTGCTGTGTTCCTAAGGATACGATCATGTAATCCACGGAAACTAAGCCAAAATACTCAGAATTTGTCACAGATATCAAACATGCCAGTTTTCATGTACTCCTGTGTTACACCATTATGGGATATTGATTTCCATTACTGTGTATTTCAGAATATTCCCTGGGTGACGCTTGGATGATTTGCTCCAAACTAGGCTTCTCAGTTGTCTTTTGACAGGCTGGAGAAAGAAACACAGCTTGCTTGTCAAGCAAAGCCCTGCCAAATTCAGCCTATTGTCCAGTTTCTGCTCCTCTTGCAGTGCCTTTGAGGTGGAATTGAGCCTGTATTTGTGTTTGTTTACTAATCCGGTGGGACTTAGAAGTATTTTTAACATACATCACACGTTTCCATCCTGCCAACCCGTATCCAACTTGATGCCACCTTATAAAATATATGATTCTTACGCATACATCTATCCTTGCTGCAAAGGTGCCCTGAAGCATCTCCTACTGTGTAACCAGTGTTGGTAAAGCCGTGGTCCCTCTTTTAGGCTCCATCAACTGGTGCAAGCTGGGAAAGGTTGTGGAGAGCAGGGAAGTGTGGTGTGAGTCACTGCTGTGCTCCTATCAGAATCAGAATCATCAATTCTATCATCTCTTTGTGAAGCCAGAAATTACATGGGAGGTTTTGGGCCTGTCATCTCATCCCAGAAAAAAAAAGTCATGGAAGCTGGTCATGAGTGATGAAGTTGCTTAAACACCGAACGCCAACCAACTTCCTCCCTCTGCAAAGAAAAGGAAGATGTGTTTCAAGAGAGGCTTGTTCAGTGCCATGCATTTCTGGATAACATGGGCCTTATTTCTTATTTCTCCATTACTCATCTGCTAGGAAAATACAGAGAGGAAAATGTGAAACACAGACTAACTTGCTCTTGGTTTCAAGGGAGCAGAGTTTCACCCCCGTGCTGAGAAGTGAACTGGGATACTGATGATTTGGGTACTTTTTGTGCTGTGTAACACAAGTCCTAGAACACTCCTTGGCTCTTTCTGCTTTTAATCTAGTACTCAGTAAAACAAATTTTATCTGAAACAATATTGGTCTTTAGACATGACACTGCTTTAATGGTCCTGGAATTCTGTTCTTTCTGGATGCCTTGATCCATTTCCCATTCATGTAAAGAATCACACATGTGATGGACAGCCAGACTCTTAGCCTTCTTAGAGCAATTTCATCCCTTGGTTAACAACACTTACCCAGTGTCACTGGCTTAGAGAAGTGCAGGACACTCCTGACGAAAGACTAAGGCTGGGTGAAATGACCACTGTGGTCTGGTGGATTACATTAGACTTGATCAGACTGTGTGAGATGAATTGTCATGCTGCCTTTTCAGATTCTCCACTGCAAATCAAGAGTAACTTTCCGGCCACAGAAATATCCCATGTGACTTTCCAGAGGCGTAGCTGAGAACTGAAGATGACTCTGTGCCATCATCTTCCTTGAAGGAGAAATATGCTTTCAGGGTGCAGTTCACCATCACTAAACCCTTCTTGGTTTTCTAATTCGTTTTCCTTTTATGCTTACTTGAGGATAGGTAAAGGAAGCTTTATTTTAATAGAAGTGATTCAGAGAAGAAATCAGGAAAACTGATAATTCCAAAAATAAGGATTTGGGCTATTAGCCATCCTAAGGATCTGCGTTCTCCGAATTTCATGGTTAGTGCTTTTCACTGAAGTTTGCATTGCTCTGTCAAGTAGAGCAAGAGTCAATCTTTGGTATTTCCAGAGTGATGGTCTGAGCCCCAGTGTGGGACACTGTTGGGATCTCAGCTCAATCACTTGTGCTACAACTCCGAGATCCCTTTATAATATTCTTGCTCCATCCCTTACAGTGTGCAGACCCGCAGTAGATGACCAGACCATAGCATCAGTCCTCTTGGTGGCACGGAGCTAGTGAAGGAGCACTCAGACTATGCTGGCTCTGGCCTTGGGGGGATGAAGAGCTCTGATTTCTCTTTGGACCCCTTCTCACATCCTTAGTCACCTTGTTTGGCTGGCCAGTTGTAGGGAATGTTCACTATTACAGGGGCAGAAGTGCACAGACACACCGCACTTCCACAGGCTTTCCCTTGGATTTGACCTAGTATTTTTATACTTCTTGTCCCTGATCTCACTCAGTCTCAATCTCTGTCCTCAGAGCAAGACAAGAGTTGCAGGCAGCATGAATGATTGCTGCTCCACCCAAAGAAGACCCCAAGACATCACATCAGATACGGACCCACTCCCACCTTTCCTTTCTCCCGATCCCTCCGCTTCTTTGTCTCCCCCCTCCCCACCTTTCCTGTCTTTGTCTTTTTTCCCCCCCTTCCCCTCACGCTCTCCCTCCGCCTCCCTCTCAGTCCCTCTCCCTCTCTGGAGACAGGTCCGGTGGCCTGGTTGCCATCTGCTGCCTGTTGGGGTTTCTCTGTTGTTTTCTGTGTCGGGGCGTGCAGCGCGTATGTGCGCGCACGGGCGCACGTGGGGCTTTTTTTATGAGGTTGAGATCAGATGGCATCTAATCGATCGTCATGGTCTCCATGGTTACCCGGGTGACAGAGTAGTTGGGAGAGACACATACTCCAGCCTGGGGCTGTCAGACCATTCCTGAGAGAAATAATGAAAAAAGAAAGAAAAAAAACAAACACAAAACCCAAACCACTTCAGCACATTTTACTCATTTACATCTTCCTCAGATCCAGGAAAACATAGCCCGCGCTTCTGTTTTACAGTTACCCTTTGACTTGGCTCCAGGAGGAACAAAGCAGATTCATTTTCCTCCCTGCAGGGCACAGGCACAAAGGTGAAGAACATATTTGGGAAAGCAGAAGCCCCCTTGTCCTTTTTTCCCTTTTTCTTTTCCCATTTCCTCTTTCCTCTTTCCCATTTCCCCTTTTCCATTTTCCCCCTTTCCCCTTTCCCATTTCCCCTTTTCCATTTCTCCTTTTCTCCTTTCCCATTTCCCCTTTCTCTTTCCCCTTTCCCTTCTCTCAAAGGTTTGATTTTTTACTTCACCCGCTCGTGGTCACTGTTGTAACTATAATGATTATTTTTATTCTTCTAAATTGGATGGTTAGTCTTCTGAATTGGCTAGAGGCAATGGTATCCTCCGGGAAAAGAACTGCAATCTATTAGTACGAGCAGCATCTTTTTCTCCCTGGCCTCAGTCCCTAATACTAGACCATCTTTAGCCCTTGTTGTGACAGATCAATCAATCAGTCTATGATTCCTGTTTGGAAGCAAGTGGAGTGTGATGCTAAGGATGAATTATGGAATTAGGTGAGTTTTCCGTCTTAAAAAGCAGATTGAGTTGGGCATGACAACATCTCTGACCATGGCAATCAGTGTGTCAGGAGCACAGGAACTGAAACCGTGCAGTGCAGAATGTGATCCTGCATGAACTGGGGGAGGAGGAGGGTGCTGCTGCACTTCAGGCAACAACAGTGTGGCAGCCACCCCTCAATAACCCACCTACAGTGCACCACTCAGGTACGCAGAGCCCTGCCTGATTCCCTGCTAGCCATATTCTGGCTGGGCAGACATGAACTAGCCTTTGATTTGACCTCAGCATGGCCCCCAAAAGGCTGTGTCTTCTGTCTTCTGGCTGCACCCACAGAGCTAAGACTCATCAAAGCTTATTCATTGTAGTGTTGTGGCTGGTGCTGCCCTGGCTGCTTTTCTGCTCACGGTACCACAGAGGGCTTTGGAAATGTCAAGTGTAAACACAGGCAAAGGGAGCTAATAGCCCCAGTGCACGCAGCCACGAGGGGCTGAGGGGCTGGTAACCCAGCTGAGCTCTCCAGAAACCTGAAAGTGCTGACTTACTGCCACTAACTATGAAATACATCAGATCAGAGCATCCCTGGATAAGCAGAGAATTCATTGAGCTACGTGTGGTTTGAGAGCTGGATACACCTTTACATGTTTTCTCCCCAGGTCCGAACTACATGGATTTTCAATTGGTGCCTGTGGTCTTGCTTTACTTTTTTGTCTTCCTAGTAGAAGTAGAAAGTGCCCTAGTTCGGTTGCTCAGTTCAAGCTGCAAATATTCATTGAGGGTGGGGTTACATTGCCTAAGCAGTGCCATTGTAAGTGACATCCTATCCAGACTACATGCAATGTCCTGAAGAGGCACAGGTCTTCAACTATGCCTATGTATGATATGCCAAACTCCTTTGTGTGCTACAGGGATTTAAAAGACCACCAGACATTAATGTAGCTGAGCCCCGTTTGACTCCTAGAGCAAAACATCATCCCAAATTGGTGCAAATATCCAAGAGGTGCAAAGATTTGGCCATTTCCACACCTGCAACGAGGAGTGAGCCTTGGTGTGGGATGGTGAATAGGAAATGTGATGGGGAAGGAGGGTGGCATGTGAGGGACTCTCCTCCCTTTTGGAGAGGGGAGCAGCTCGCAGGAGACTGTTTCAGCTCAAGCTCTACATTCATTGGCTGATTAAGCCCTGGGAGAAGTAAGGGAGTGTGAAGACAAGCTTTATAGCCATATCAGGGACTTCTTCCTCTCACAGGGACAGCAAAAAGAGCTTTTGGTGTGGAAGGAGGTGGTGTTTGTGCTACGCAAGTCCTCTCCCCAGCCTTTGAAAAGGATGTCACACAGTCTCCCTCCTCCCCAGTAAAAGCTGTCTCGCTTGGAAATAGTTTGTCACATATAGATGGCCAGGGGTGATGTTTTAGTGTTTCATAAAAAACTATCTGTGATCCCATCAATTTGAGTTCTGATTCTGCACCCTCCCAGCAGCATCACATCCCCATTTCTAACTGTCAGGGTAGGAAATCCTCTGTTCTTCAGTATTCCCTAACGCTGAATACCATGGGCCGCCTAGATTTTCATACTATACAAACACAAACTAATTAAAGTCATACAAATACATCCTAAGCAGAGATTGAGAATCTGTTCACTTGAGGGAAGGCCACTGGCTTCCACATCCCTGGAAAAGCTTCCTCTCAGTTTACATTGCTCTTTTTGCAAGGATAATTTACAGAAACGCCAGTTTCCACTGAACTAGCAGACATATGCATGGAGAGGGGAAAGAGGATGTAAACACCACAGCATCTTTGTGAATGCAGCAAGGTGCTGGTGCCTGCCTCTGCATGCTCCATAATATATTAATACACAGTGGCTGGCCAATCCCACTGGAGCATTCAATCATGCCATATTATAATAGAATTTAATGGAGTTGACAGCTAAGACCTAGTTGCTGGAGACATGTGAAAGACCTTTGCAATGAGGATCTACAATTAATAAAGGGAAGGGCCATAGATTTTTGGAGAACCTCATAAAAAAGTAAAATATGGACATTGATCACGGCATGCGAGGGTATTAGACACGTAAATCCAGCTATTGCCTTTATTTATTTATTTGCACATCTTTAATACGATAGGCACAGGTTTCCCCAAGGCCAAAATGCAATTTCTCTCTCCATTTCTCAGCAGGAGCTTTTCATCTCCCTATTCACCAGGTTTTGAATTGCACATTTAATAAGCGATAAAGTACTCCTGTCTCTTTTCCTCGCGCTCTTAGCCCACAGATTTTCCCTCCCTTCTGTTTGGTGATGGAAACAACGACACACTTGACCTGGAAGTGGGTTCCTTGGGGCTGTGGGGGCAGCATAAGAGGGGATCTGCAGCCCACAGGGAATGTCTGAAGAGTCTGCTGATGTGCTTTGTGTGCCAGCATGCATGGGGAAAGGCAAAGCGTGGGACTTGCATAAAGAGACGGAGAAAGGCTCTACAGCACTGTAAGCTGCCCCCACCCTGCTACTGCAGGGAAGCCCATCCTGGATGGAGTAATTGTAGCCATTTTAAAGAATCAACCCTACAAGGACAGGATCAGAACCCAGTGAGCCTGAGCCCAAGCCCTTGATAATGTAAAGGTCCAGCTTCCAACCGTGCAGCCTCAGCAATTGGAGCTCGAGGTGCCCAGTTCATGACAAAGCCATTTGGAGCAGACAGGGGAAAAATCAAGGGGTCAAACCCATCCCTGGGTTAGGACGGTAGAGACTGATGGGGCTGTAAGAGGGGTGACTGTAGTGGCATGTGTAGAAATGAAAAGCAACTGAATGTGTATCTTTTAAGCAGATGAGGTACAACAGTCAAAAAAGGACTGAATAATCAGATATTTCACTCTTAAGACCAGCTGGGGCAGGTTACTTTCTTGTCAGGTAATTCAACCTTGTTTCTCTTTCACTTACCTGTGTAAAGACACATTTCCCCAGAATAGGTGATGTCTTGTTTGGAATGAGAGAAAGGCCATTTGTCCATACGACAGCAGGAGCTCCTGCACGGTGTCATCTCACACTCTCCTCCAGTAAATTGAGTTTGTCAGTGCTCAGCCACACAGCTGAGTGGAGTGCAGAAGGATGCCTCACCTCTCCTGGGAGAGGAAACTTGGCATAAGCCATATCGTAATGGGATCCAGAAACAAAGAAGCGTGAATGAAGTGCTAATTGCATTCATAAAGACATTAACAAAGGAATTAAAACGCCAGAAGCTTCTTTTCCCCCTCAAGAATCACATAAACAACCCAAAATATATTAATAATCACTGAGGTTTACACTGTTTTGAAGGGATTATAAAGTGACAGGACATCAGGGTTTGGAAGCACCATTTTGATGGTCTTTTTTATTGGATTCTGCATGAGAGATGAGTCACTTTACTGCTTCAGCTTTACTCTTATCCCTGTGCTTCCTTCAAAGAGCAAGGTCACTCCTCATTTTCTCCTGAAACTTTTTACATGCAATAAAAATAATGAAGCCATATTAAAAATAATAAATAAATCTTAAAAAAACAAAATGAATCAAAGAAAAACACCCAACCAAACCCAAACTAAAGCAAAATGACCACACAAATTTGGCTAATGACACAACGGAAATTCCCTATAAAACAGCCTGAAACATCCTGCCAGGTTTTTAATCTCGTTTAGTTCTGCTTACCTTTCCATGGAAAAAGGAAAGACATGCTGCCTGTTCTTTCCTCAGCCAGTTTCTACATTTCTTCCTTCCATGACCAAACTATAGCATTGTGTTGTTATTTGCATTGCAAACACGGAGAGAAAACATTTCCCTGTTAAAAATCTCTGCAATCAATGGGGTCTTTTTCCCTTCTTGAGGGTATTACTATTAGTCTTAAGCTTAGAAAGGGCTTGTTTCACAGATCCCAATCTCTGAGGCTACTTCAACTTGTTCATGCAAGCAAAACGGTAGCTCTTTGCTCTTTAGACAACTTGGCTGTATTTATTGCACCTTCCCTCCTGCGCTTGCTGCCTTTCTGCCTGGTGATGTGGGTGTCATGCTAGCGACATAAATAAACATTTATATAAACATATAAATTATTATTATATAAATTATCAATTGTATAAATTTATAAAAATATATAAAAATTAATTTTGGTCCCATTTGAGAATTTTCAGTCACTCATAACTTTCTAAAAAGTTCATTCTGGGGACTGCAATCTGCAGTTTCCTCATGACCACTCAAAGGTGGGTTTATCAGGGAAAGATGAGCCCTGACCATTCAGTAGTTCTGCAGAAGGAGATACATCTATCACATTAGTGGCTAGGGGTAGGAAGCTAAGAGGTAGCAGGAAGGCATTCATCAGGGAGAAGAGGACCCTTAACAGACATGGGGAGCTTGCTAGTCTTCTCTCTCCTGGACTGGTCCATCCTCAGGCTGCAGCTCAGACCTTGGTGGTGCCAGGAGAGAAGAGATGGGATGTATCACAAGGAATGAAGCTTGGATCTCCATGTGTGTGGGATGTGTATGGGAGCATGCGGATGGGGTTCAGGATGGGATCCAGGATGAGGGTTGTGACAGGAAGGTGGGGAAGGCACAGACTAAGGGGGAAGGGTTGTGTAAGCTGGGACAGGGTAGTCTGAGATGGGAGAGGAGCACAATCACTCCAGCATGCTCCTGTCATCAGGAAGAGGACCTTCTCCAAGTGAAGTTGGGACAGGAGCAAACAAAGGAAGCCTTACCCAGAAATGTTTTGAAAGAAGAAAGAGAGAAAGCAAAGCCATTTGCACTGCATGGAGTATGAAGGGACAGACTCTCACCCACTTAATACCCCAGCCCTGCTGAAACACACAAGGGAGCATCTTTGGTTTGAGAGCACAACTCAGCTCTCTCCATAAAAGCCAGATTCAGATTCATTAGGATGACGAGGAGTATCAGAGCTCATGCACTCACAGTGGCAGGGCAGTCAGTATTAAACTCTATTTCCAAGGTGGATTCAAAGCCTACAGACCATCCCTTGCTAATGTGACATCTCTCCATCCTCATTTCCCCACCTTTGCTTCACTTCTTTACCCCCAGGCACAACAAGATCTTTCAGACATGCACCCATAGCCCTTCCTTTCTCTTTCATCCCTACCCTGTCCCCATCAAAGTCCTGCAAGCACCTCAAGTGGGACCCACACCCCTGGCACTCCCCTGGCATCACTGCATCACCCTAAGAGCTCTTGAGGTCAGGAGCTAAAAGCGTCATGAAAGGAATGATGAAAAGAGACAGTGCTAGGAGAAAGAATGAGCAATGTTCCTGCATTAAACGCAAAAACTAAAATTAAAGCCATTTTCCATGGTACTGGCAGCTATGGGAAAACTGATTAGGATTTTTCAGGATGTGCTGGCAGTAAAGACAGAGCCCAACTATTCTTCTCATCTCAGTAACCCCAGCTCAGGAAGGAAACATGTCCTGGCTGTGCCTTAAGTACAGGTGAATGAAGAGCAAGGGCAGTATCAGCCCAGGTCTTGCTTCTGACTAAATGAATTGTGTATCTTCCAGGCGGTCAGCCAGGAGGGAGAAGCCTATCTCAGAAGTGATGGCAGGTGCTGCTGAGCTATTTCCATTTTCCAGCTCTGCAACCTCAGGAACCTCTTTAATCCCAGCCACCCGCCAAGCTCCATTCACTGGCACTGAGGATCAGCCAGTGTTTTTGGATTCATTTTTAAGGCTGTCTTGCTGGCAGATTTCTGGTCCCACCTGTGACTCAAGAAGAGATTTGCAAACCTCATTCTCACTTTTTCGAGCCATTTAAAGGGGCACATCACGCCAAGAATTTAGGCTCCGCTTTGAACAGAGGGGGACATGGGGTAAAGGGAAATGAAAAGAAAACCAGGAGGCACAGAAATGCATTGGCAGATTTGTTAGAAATGAAAATGCTCTTTTTCTGATTTCTGCATTCCCTGGGGCAGGGAGGGGAACCTGTATGCAATTGCATTGAAGTAATTTATGACGATCAGAGAGCGGATTTGACAAGAAGCTCCACCAAAC
Source organism: Psilopsiagon aymara (assembly GCA_024733675.1). NCBI lineage: Eukaryota > Metazoa > Chordata > Aves > Psittaciformes > Psittacidae > Psilopsiagon > Psilopsiagon aymara. The sequence continues at coordinate 29,225 of JANRGW010016318.1, read as the reverse complement.
TCACCTAGAAGCCCAGCCAAGTGCAAAATGTAAACCTAGCAGAGTAATGAGCGGCTTAGCTCAGGGGCAGAATTCCAGTTCCTGTGTTTTAAGGCATTGATAATAGAGACAGGATAGTAAAAGAAACAGTAAAATCACAGAAGATATACTCCAGAGTGATTTCACTCATGGGTTTACATTCCACAGTGTTGACAGCTACTGGGAGATGTCAAAGGTAGATAGTAATTTTTCAGTCAATCATGCTTTTAGTCTATTCTGCAATTATTTAGCCAGTTGTCCTGCTCCACAGGCAGGTATGCCCACATCCATACACAGATGTGCATGCTCGGCTACTGGTCCAAGTGCTTTTTAGTATGTAGCTTGATGAAATGCTTTCAGCTAGGGTTTGGAAGAGGTTGAGTCAGTCAGCCTGTGTGACACTTGCCAAAGATGAAATTAGTTTTACTCACTGCTGTTTGCCTTCAAAACCCCACAAAGCCCCAGTTTCCTTTTCTCTCTTTCCTTTGCATTAAGTGGAGAGTATTTCTCAGAGAAGTGTTGAGCTGATTTTTAATGTCATGGAAACTTCATCTGCAAATTCCTTGGAAACTCTTTGGTGAAGCAGCCTAGTAAAACAGATGATTAATATTGGTAAGCTCCTCATTTGCATATTAATTAGTCTCTGTACTCAACTAATTAAAACAGGGCTGCCTGTTTGTAGACTTTCTGAATTCCAGATTGTTGCTATTGCTCCCATGTAAGTGCATTTAGCACAGCTAAAGCAGGCCGCTGCTAGTACAAACCAGCCGCCCCGAGGAGCGGTAGCAACATTTTAAGGCATTTGAGGCTGTAGGGGGGCACTTTCAGTGTTTTCTTCAAGAAAACCCACTTGAAATGGCCTGAAATGGCAGGATGTAATGACTGAGCAGTGTTCCTGCTTCCTTGCTATGCTTTCAAGACAACGGCAGAAAACAGCCAAATCCAAGGCCAGAGAGAGAAGAGCATTGCAGGGCGCAAACAAGCCCAGGCTGAGCTGCCCTTAGTCTTTGCAGTACTTGCTTTTGTCCAGAGATTCAGCCTAAAATCAAAGCTCAAGCTGATGGCTCAAGACATGACAATTCAAGGGTACTTCTGCCCTGTGCTGCTGTGGCAGAGCTCTGCACAGCCTTCCCAGCGCGGTAGTGGAACTGGGGCTTGGCACATCAGCTAGAACTGCACTTGCAAGCCCACCTCATGGCCTTGTGCTCTGCAGAGATGTTGCAAAAACCAGGCACTGGCTGAACTGTCACAGGCAAAGAGCTGCACTTCCCTCATCTCGCATCCCCCCGCTGGCACCAGCTGGGTTGATGGATTGCAAACCAACCCCTCTGTTGATCCCTTGCCTTCAAAACGCTGCCCCCTCATCAGCCACAAAGTTCTCCTCCTCCACAGAGCCAGCCAGGGCTGCCCTCTCCAACAGCATCCTGCCTCCTCCTACCTTTGCCCGCCTGAGACACACCGTTGCCCCTCCTGCATCCCTGCCACCAGGCAGCTCCCTCCTGTGCTTCTCAGCCAACACACCTGCTGGTGGCCGTGACTCTGCTGTCCTACCAACCCTTCTATCTCTTCTTGCTTCTAGACCTGCTTCTTGGCTCTTTTCTTTCTTCTTCCTCTCCCCATGCACCTGATTTTTGCTCCTCCCAGCTGTTAGCATTCCCCACTTTGCTATCCCCACAGGAATGAAGGATTCCTGTGGAAATTCAGGAACTGAGGATAAACCCCCTATGCTGAGAGGCACTTTCTGAATGTATATTTACTGCCAGAAAATATTTTGCATGGCAGTGACAAGTCAGTGTTCCCAAACTGTCTGTGTGCAGAGTTTTTTCCTCACCCTAGCTGCCAATAGCAGGTTGACAGGTTTTATTATACTCCATTATTCACAACAAGCCAGGTCGCTGTGCCATATGCTGTCCAGTCCTGCTAAAGCTAACCATGTGCCCATGTTGGCTGCAAACCAAGGCTGCTTAAAACCTGCTCCTTTTTATTACATGCTATTTGTTTTGAAAGAGCTGGAGACAGGGGCTCCGGGTCAGGCGTTCCAGTGTGTCTTATTGCACAGCTCTGCCCACCCTCAGCAGCACAAAAGCCAATTCAATGGGAAAATCACAGGTCCTGGTACGTTTTGGACCTCAGGTTCTTCTAGAAATCTGCCCTGCCCTGGGGCTGATGCAGTTTGAGGCAGGAAAAGAGCCTCAAATCTTTCTGAGCCATTGGCAGTGTATTGAACATGGGGCTCTTGTTTCTTTGGGTGTGCTGTCTGCTGCTTCTCTTCCATTGCCTTTGGTGGTGTTTACCCCTCTCTCCCAAGGCTGCAGCTACCTCAGCTCTTATATCTTACTGTAGCTCAAACTGTCGCCTGACACACGCATCCTTTACAGGACCACTTGATCTCAGAAGCAGACCTACTCCTGAGCATAGCCTCAGGCTCTTTTGCTGTAATGGTAACCTGTCTATCCTGATAGCCCTTTCGAAAGTCATTCCGGACATATGTTGCAGAAACTACTTCTCAGGTAAAGAAGTGTTACTTTTCTGGCCAAGTCTTTACACTTGGTGATTCTGTTATGCAGGGAGTTTGTCCTGTGATGCTTGGCACACATCCCTTTCTACTCCCTTTGCTTTTGCCATCTGTTCCTTGGCGGCCTCCACTATCTTCACCAAGATTGCCATGTTCAAAAGGGAACAGCATCTGGAACAGGGGTTCCCAATTAGTGCTAATTAGTCATGTCTTGCAGTGCCCTCTGATTCATTGTGTAAGTACTGTGGGTTGTGTATGCCAGCCCCTGCAAAACTCACTGTCAGCTCCTGAATACAGCCTGTGCTTGAGTAACTCCTTGTGATCCTGTCACATCTGGCCCCTTCTTGTGAGATGGGCTGGGGTTTTGAAGCCTCTTCCTGTTATTAGGGGCTACACTCTTCACTCAGTTCAGGTATCTCACAAGCATGGCCATCCTGGCCATGTACCTCAAGCCCAGAGTCCTGCCTCCAGCAGACAGGGAAGAATGTAAAACCCAAGATAAGAAGAGAGGGATGTTTTCCAGTGTCACGAGGGATCTCTCAAATAAAAGTCCCAGAAATCCTAGCATTTCAAGTTTTACTCCTTCCCTATGATTTCCTTTCAAAAGTCTTTAGTAACTCCCTGGCTATTCTCACTGGTTATGTCTACACACTTTGGCAAATGTAGTGCATTCCCCTCAGCATGCTCCATTCATATCCATCGCCAGCGTGTAATTCATCTAATCATTCTATGAGGATGTTACAACCTTGGGCCACCTGCAATTCCCAGAGACCCTTGTAGTGTGTGGCATTATGAACCAAACAGAGGTCTTATCTGCCCAACACTGTCCACATGGTATCACTGTGATGGTACATATGAATCATGGTGGCAGTGTCAGCCTGGAAACAGTGTGTCTCCCATTGCAGGAATGCAATGCAGATGAGGGTTAGGTGTGTGTTGGTGACAAGAGGTAAGTCTGGTTTTACATGTATATGTAGATTTGCGCTTGAAATACAGTAGATGTACCCACGATGTGTGGCCTGATGCAAGGGCTTGTACGCTTCTCAGTGGTGTAGGCAGAATCTAATTGTCTCTTCTCATAAGTTCCTGGATTCCCATCACAACCTTAAAGTATCTCAGTTTCTAAGTGTCCGGTCCTTTGCAGAAGTTATCATTTTAATGCTGTGTATGATCATGAACTCAAGGTATGCCTGTGGCAGACTGCATACTTCATTCTCACTATACAACCAGGGCTTGGCTTAGTGGTTTTTCCTCTTCGTGTTGTCATAAAAAGTCTATAGATGGCTGTAGATGTGGATCTGTTCTTTGTTGTTTGCTGGCTTGAGAGTCAAGGCCAGCAGAACCCTGTATTTCAGTAGACTCACAGGTGGCACAAAAGGGTTAGTATTTAACTTTATCTTGGCCTTGCAGGGCTTTCACCTTTTTGACATACTTTGCTTCAGTGCTGGAAAAGATTTACACTAACCTCTTCATTCTTACACATGGTGAGGATGTTCTGGCATTCCACCATGATCCTATATGTTAAACTAAGCAATAGCATGTCTTGTTTCCTGAGATTTTCACGCTGAAGGTTTCAAATACTGCTTGGAAAGGTCGTTTCTGGGTGCTATTAGGACCTGAGGACATCAATTAACTTTAATTGCCCTGCCCAGCCTTTATTAGGCCTTTATTAAATGCACCAGCACATGCTCTGCTTAAGGACTCAGGTGCCCAGATGTAGCCTGAGCTGTGTCCTAGGTGTACCTCTGCTTCATCCTGGCTGGTTTTCCAGGCTGGATGCCAGGCCTACATTGTAAGTAGCTTTGTTCCAAGTCCTGGCTCTGACCCCATCTCCTACTGCTTCTGATCAGGCCCCCTGACCTGACATATCACTTCAGCTTGTCTGGGCCTGTCAGTGGGCTGTCACAACCTTGCCTTGTCCAGGTACTGTAAGACTACGGCGGTGAAGGTGCTGCCCTGCCTGTGCTGAGGTCACCCTCAGATCCCTGCTGCCTTCCCTTGCAGAGTAGCCCTTATCATGCTGCTCCTGGACAGGCATCGTGCTGGCACTTTCAGCTGTGTCCTCTCTGGTCAGCTCCACAGCAATAAAAAGCAGTTTGTTTTCTGTCTGTTATCAGGAGAAATGGTGCAATGTTGCTGTGGTAGTCCCCGAGACACAAGGAACTCATCATGCTTCTAACCTTCAGGGAGATGTTGACACCCAGGTAAGCTTGCTTTAGTACACTGTATACATCAATACTGAAATTCTTCCCATTGCTATGGTCTTGCTCCTAACTTTTCTGAGGCATAGCTGTGGCTTCCTTTGAATCCTTCCTGAGAGTAGGATGTGTTAAACTATTTCAAGCACACATAATAGGCTGCTATTTCTTGTACAGAATAATGCATTTCTACTATGAGTTGCACTTGCCCTGCGCTGGCCAACGCATATCATTGTCACACAGATGTATTCCTCCCTGCTCATTTTCCTGCTCATCGTTCTGGTTAGCATTACATGCCAGCTAGGTCTGCAGTCCAGCAGAAAACAAATTGGTCATTGATCTTAGAGCAGAGTTACTTCAATGGTAGCTGAATAGCAGTCTTCAGAGATGTGCCTTGCATGTGTGAATCTCGCTGGCTCTGTTATGACACTATAGAAATCCTCCTCGCTGGCAGTCTGTGTCATGTACCTTCCACTACACAGCTGGGCTTTCCTTCTGCAGAAGATACCCCACTGGGAGGTGAAATGGTGCCGTTCCTCCACCACCTTCCCCACCTGCTCATGACCTTTATGTTATCCTCCTTGTCTCTTGAATTGTTTCTGTTTATAGTGCACTGGATTATGATTTATAAGTAGGCTTTCCTGCTTCATGTAAATTGTTTACTCTGGCAAATACTGCTGTAGTTATTTTGATGCTGGTTGTAGTTCTGTTCAGCAGCCCCTGCTACTCTTTCCCTAAACCTGGGTCTGTGTCCATGAACAAACTGGAGTCCTCTCAGTTCAGAGATTGGATAACTTGCAGGGATCTTTACTAAGTCTCAAAGACAATTTTGTTGTTGTTGCTTTAAGTATATTTCTTCTTCTGTGTATGTTTCTTCTGCATCATATGTTTGCATAAGTGTCAATACATCATAATTCCCTGAAAGTAGTTCCCTGAACTCTAATTTCCCTGGGGTCACATACTCACCAAATTCATTGCAGGCTTCCCTATATCATGCAGGTGCTGGGGGTTTACCACAACAGTGTAGCTCACTCACTACTTAACCTTTCCTCCAGTGAGATGTGAAAGGAGTAGCTTTAAATTTTCTGCCTGTGCACTCCTTGACCAACAGTGTTCACATCAAAGCAAGAACACTGACTTACAGGCTTGTGCACATCATTTTGAGACTGGAATAGATTATCCCTGCACCATTTCTGCAAGTTACTTTCTTTCCATGTAGTCTCATTCTTGCTGTGGATCTTGCAGCACTGGAGGCCATCACCCTCTTCCATATCGATACACACTCAGTAAGGACCAGAAATGGTTCCATCTCTAAAACAGGAGTCTCCTTAGGGATGAAGATGTCTTCTGATAGTGATATGGCAGACAGCATTAAAATACGTACGTACACACTGACTTACCACTTCCCCCAGTATTTCGTTCCCACTTTGACATAGACTGCTGCATCCGAAAAGATGCATTTCATCAGATCAACGTTGTAAATGATGCCCAAGGAACTGTGAGCCCTGAGCCCCAAACAATAGATGGGTAGGGTTCAAAGGCTGAAGTCTACACTTCGATTAGTAGTTACTTTGTTAGGGCCAAGCAGATAGATGTGCAAATCCATCCTGCTGGAAGCCATGTGTTTGATCTCTGATATCTAAACTATCCACTGGTGGAAGGAGTCAAGAGCTCAGGTCTAATAATGAATTATTGTTATCCATTTCTTCCTTGTTCCCTGGGTTTTCTCTGAGCGGAACCGATGGCTTTGCTGTATTACTTGACAGACGGAAATAAGATGTTGACAGCTTCTTGAAGACATCCTAGGCTACAGAAACTGAAATCTTCAACCTCTGCCCCTCAAAGACAACCCCTGAGGGTGAATACTGCAGCACATCTTTGTAACAGGATCTGAAGATGAACTTGCTTAGTAACAGGTCATAGAAACGTGCCCTGAAACCTACTGATTCCTGACTTTTATTTGACCATAAATGCTGCCGCTCTTGCCCAGCCCAGGGCAGCAGCTTGTGAGAAGCAGCACGACTGACTTTCCCTGCTTCCCCGTCTGACACGGTGCGCTTGCATGAATGGCACCACAGAAAGCTTACAGGGCATTTTCGGCATGTCGCACCTCTTCTAAACCATAAAGAAATGTCTGTCATGGCTGGTGTGACTCCAGAGTGTCAATTCAGACCCAGGGACTGCTATCCGTCCTGCTTTGACTAACAACAGTACTGGGTGTATGATCCAAAGAGCTAGCTGTGTCTCACATACAGGTCAGTGCCTTTGTTAGACATTCAACACACTTCTTCCAACTGCCTGGCAAAAGGAATGTGTTTGGAGGTGTAAATGATTTTGACAATTCAAGTGCTGCGTGTTAATACACTGATCAAAATGCTGAGAATTTTCAGGTCAAGGCGCATCTGTTCATCTCAGCAATCCTGTTAAGAGGTAAACCCTTATAGCCTGGGAGACACTGAGGAAACACTGCAGGATTTCTCCACCGGGCAGGATTCTTTTCCAACAGTATCTAGTGCTGGATCTTCACCACTGAAAGATTCCTGTCAGGGTCTTAAGCACTAAACAGTGAGAGAGTTAGAGACCTCAGCAGATCAGTGCTGAAACAAAGGGGACCTAAACAGCCAGGAGTGCCTCCACACTGTTTCTCGGCATCAGCACTGGTGAATGGCCAAAGCCAACAACCATTCATTAACACAGCTAAATGAATGCGAGCTGTTTAGACAACGCTAAAGAAGGAGCAGAGCTCCTGCTCTTGCTCCTATGAGGTCTGGGCCAGTTCCCTGCCTGTGCTACCGATTCATTAGACAAATCTGGGCACTTTTGAGGTTGATGGGAGGTTTCCTGTTGTCTGACAGGAGCTTGGCTTTAAACTGTCATTATCTCTTCTTCCCTACTTAGGAAAAAGGGATAGTTCTGCTCACTAGGGAAGCTCTCTTTGGGCTTGCACTGCCTAGGATGTAACAAAAAGCTAGATTTCCCCGCCTGGGTGCAATGCATCTTGCCTATCAAGAAATGTCCCTGGGAATAAACACTTCTGGTGAGTTGCTAGCCTTCATCCCTAACAAAGCAGAATAAAAGTCGGTTGCTTTAGAAGACAATGGGTAAAAACTGGAGCTTGACACTTGTCTTTCACTCAGTCTGTCTTCAGTGGGAATATTGCCAGCCAAAGAACTGACTGAAGACAGTATGAGGTGCACTGGTACTAACAGTGCATTTCTACAGTGCTATTTGTCCAAAGACGTCAGAGTATATTTATTAACCAAGGTAAAGCCCAGGGAAATCAGTTGAAATCTTTGCATTGACCTTAAGTAGCTTTTGAATCAGTGCCAAAATCAGGAAATATACAGGTTCTGGAAAATACTGCCATATAGACAAGAAGAATAATCTATTTCCTTTGGGAGGGGATGGGAGGGAATGGAGGAACAGAGGTGAAATGGCTCATCTGGTGCTGCCTGGATAATCTGAGATTGACATTAGATAAATGCCCATGTTTTAGGAAGTACTGACCACGGGGTGAGGATGTTCAGTTGATGTGAAGTGGGTGAAACTTCAAAGTGCAAATTCAAATCACTTCAGGAAATTTTTCAACCTAAAAAAGTCCCAGAGCCTCATATGCATTTGGTATAGCACAAATCAAGGACAAACTTCTTTGAATTGAATCCAAAAAGCTCTCTTGACTATTCTCTCTTCCATTTCTGCCTTCTCTCTCTTTTGGTGCCTGTGTAGCTGTTATGTTTTATTTACAGATAATTGGAAATAGAATATAAACTCATTTAATGGGCCCAAGTGGAATGCCAAAGAAATCAGCAATTAATGAGTGTATACTTAAAACCAGCCTCGCTTAGAGGCAATAATGATGAAGGGAGGGAGGGAGGGAGGAAGGGATGGATGGATGGGATGGCAGCAGGTACATTCTGGCACATGGGGTACCTTAGAAAGTACCTTAGACTATTCAAATCTGGCCCCAAACTTTTCCTGGATTAGGGAAAAGCTTGATCCCACAAACTAAAACCTAGAAACTGACTTCCTCAGGTGCTGTGGTTTCTGAATAGGACGGACATGGCTCTGCTCACAGCTCTTAGTTGACTTAATTGACATGTTTCCACTGACTTTCAAATAGCTGAAAAACTAGATCCCATCTGAATTATGGAATGTGGTTCCTCTTTTCTGTACTAGGAATGTAACTCAGTGGTCAAAGCGGGCCAGAACACACCAGTAGGGAACACAGGACTCTGTTCAGGCTAATAAAATGACAGTGGATTTTGAAGAAGGGGCTGTTCAGTTCTACCTCAGGCGTTGCATTCTCTTTCTTGGGAGCTGTATCATCCATGCTGGCTGATCTAGCTCTTCTCTGCTCCCCATGGTGAAATCTGGGGCTCCCATCTCTTGAGTGTTTGCTTGTATGTCTTGCACTCCTGACAGAAAGAGACTCTCAATTTCCATTTTTACTTCTTTCCTTTCAGTCTTCCTAGACATACATGCATTTTGTCACTTCACTTATTTCTGCTTCTTTCTTTATTAGTAAATATTAAACGATAGAGAAGTTTGTGTTGCAGTCCATATGGTACATATGGTAAAGCTGTTGTAAGTGGCACTCTGGACTAATCCCTTCCCAACTATTCTCCATGCACAATAAGAAAAGGCAGCTCTGCTTGTATTCTTAGCAAATCTTTTCTTGCTTTTGTTGGCAACGCTTCTGTTTTGGCAGAAACCTGTCAAGCTTAGAACTGGCAAACACAGGTTTTTTCTCATTCTCAGATGAAACGTAGGCAACATGTTTTCTATGCAAACACCCTTCTTACTCTTCATTAGTGCTTCCAACATTATTGTTGTTGGTACAGAAGGCAAACATTGGTAGCTTTCCCTCTCCCACCACTATAACTTGAACTGAACAGGGGTGAACTGATAGGGAGTTTTTGACTAGGAAAAAATACCCAGTGAAGAAATAAAAAGCAGAGTCCCTCAAAGCAAGCCCAGAATGGCTGAGTCTGTTATCCAAGTGGATGTCAAGGTTAAGAGTTGTAAGTCAGTTTTGAATGGACTGGTAAGTCCAATGGAAATACTATGGTGTCTTAGCATCACTGCACGATGCTCCTCTCACATCACACGCATCTCTTTCAGCTCCAAAAACTGATCCCAAGAAACACATTACAAAGCAAGTCAAGTTCAAAAAGTCAGGTTTCATCTCCACTCAGTTGGATGCATCTGAGACATAAATTGGGATTCTCTTTGCTTGAGCCATGAGCTTGTCCCTAATGCCCCTGTTTAAAAATATTTTGTCTTCCTGTGCATCTCACAAATTATTTTAAATCCAAATCCTTATAGAGACCTTATTTCATGCTCCACCCTACTGCCTCTACCCTTATTGAAAGCTACTGACCTTTGTCCCCCTCCCTGCAGGAAGGTTGCTAGCCCAGGCCATACTATGCTGTGGTCCTTCTTCATCAAATATGCTGTTTCTCTGTTCCCTCTCTCACTCTGCAATAAGACTGGGCATAGTGGCAGTCCTTCACAGCTACATGTGGGAAAAGATCTCTTAACATCTTCCAGCACTGTTGTTGACTCCCTGTGGGCCTCATAAAGCTTATGAGATCAGTCTAGCTCATGGCCTCCATTGCCCTAAGCCTCCTACTCCAATTTCTTAGTTCTTGCTCCACTTAACCCCTTTGGAGATCTAATAAAGGGTGGGATTCAGTTCCCAATACCCACACACAAGGATATTGAACTGTGATGCAGTGAGGAAGTTAATCACTGTTGAGAAGCATGGAGCCCTTTCTCTTGCCCAGCCTGGGGTTAGGATGGATATCTCAGCCCCAGGGAAGGGTAACGCAGCTGTTCACACTTGTGCTTCCTTTATCCCTCCTAACGGAGCCTCTGCCCCTTCGACACAACCCACTTCAGTGGCGGCAATCATTAAAGGCATTGGAAATAGAGTCTGAGACTTATGCAAACTCCTGCCTCAGGTGTCATGACCAATGAACAGATCAAAAATGCCAGCTCTTCTTAGGATGCAGTCCCTGAATTCATACCCAATGGCAGATCTGTCACACAGTAGCCAAACATGTTAATACAGCTGGAGCTTTTAGGTGTACTTGTACCGTCAAAACTCAGTGGAGTTGCTGTCATCCTCCAACTGTTCAGTGGCCTAGATGAAATTAGAAGTCTAAATGCAGCTGCTAATAAAGATACTGTCTTTCCCTCTCAGAAGAGGCATCAGCTCCCTTTGCTACCAAATGTCCTCTTTGGCAGTTAAGTCAGTGAGGAGCCAAGAGATGAAGAATGATCCGGGTCTCCAAGAGGAGGACTCAGGCCCCATGTGGCAGTAGTGGAAACAGCAGAATGGAAGTTCTTTATTGCTGCTGCCTACTGGGGCTTGGAGTTGATGTCAGTTCCTACTAACGTTGCTTGTCACCAGAACCTAATAGAACTGCTTGTGTGAACTGTCTCCTGCTCAGCAAACTTCTTCCCCTGGCTCCACACAGCTCTCCTGGAGACAGGTCTGTGGTTGGATGAGCAGAACTTCCAAAGTGGATTGGGCAATGAAAGAAAACCCATCCAGACCTACTAACACCAGCCAGACATTGCAAGAAGACTGGGAAAGTGAGCTGGGAAACCTTGGGGCATGCTTTCCCTTTTCCCTACAGTCTTCCTTTGGTATCTACAACTGGTCAGTGGTGGATGGTACTGATCTTTGGTCAGACCCAGTACAGCTACTTTTACATAAGTGCATACTGGTAAGGGTTAATGGGATTAGGTAGGTCCTAGGATGAGCTCATTTCAAAGTCAGTATGCCTTTCCTGCATCCATAAAGCATATGTGGGAACAGAAGTGCAGGCATTCATGGCTTTGATTCTGGAATGAGGAGGACATCGAACCCACTCCCATAGAGGTGTTTAACAACTTTCACTGAAATCCACTCAGATCAGGAGCACTTAGTCCACATTTTCAACACCCCTATATAGGACAGAATCTGGCCTGCAACATGTGCAGCAGAGTTGTAAAGCTTGTTCAGGGAATCACACACAATTTTCCAGGATTAAAATATTAGTGGAATTAAGGACTCCCTTTCTCTTAGCATACAAACCCAGAGACACTGGAAATCTGTTACCCTCTTGCTGAATGCATTTTAAATTCCTGTAGAATGCATTGTATCAGAAGAACATGTATTTTAGTGCAGAGACATCCTTCTCCTTTTGGAGGACAAGGATGACTCTCACATTTTAGCATGGTCCACGTTCTCCGCAAAGTCTCTGAATTTGCTACACAAGACTTGCACTCTTCCTTTGCAGTTTTCTGGAAGATTTTCTCCCATTCAGCCCAAGCTAATTTAAGACAAATTTGCTTCTATGCTCTAGTCCAGACGCTTAAATAGATATAAAATCACCACCTGCTTTTATCTCCAGGAATTTGACCATGTGCTTTAGACTTGGAACGGCTACATGCGCACTCTCCTTCTTTTACAGGTTTCTCCATTATAAACATATTCTGAACCTGTTATGGCAATTTAACAGTCCCCAGCAGCCTGGGAAATGTGACCATCATGGCCAAGTGGCCAGTGTGTTGGTAAGCATTGCCATGTTGAGCAAGTCAGTCCTCTATAGAGCAGCTGCTTCTCTCACTGCTAGTAGAAAGATCTTCTTTCATCGTATATTACAGCTGTATAGGGTGGTAGAATGATGGGCACAGTGACTGATCATAATTAGGAACTAGATCTTTACAAATCTGAACAGCAAATTCGCATCTCTTTTGCCAGAAACATCTGACGAGGCTGTCTTCATATTCTGACAAAGCTTAATCCAGGCTACACCATTCAAACCCAGATTTCAGACGTGCCAGAGCGTTGTCCTTGCCCATAGCAGGGTGGTTGGAGCCGGATGATCTTTAAGGTCCCTTCCAACCCAAGCCATTCTGTGATTCTATGATATTTAAACAGCGCATTTAAGCAGGAAGATGTGCCATTTGCTGTAATGCCCTACGCGACTCGCGCTTCAGGAGGCATGCCAAAAGGGATGCTGCTTGAGCGGCAGCCCCGCGGCAGCGCTCGGCCGCTCCCTGCCGGCTCCGGCCGGCGCCGCAGGCACCCTTTGTTCCCGGTGCTGACCCAACAACGCACGGCACGGCTGGTTATTTATCTCTCTGTTTAGTTGCTTATTTATCCCGGTTCCCCTGCGCTGGGGCTCGGAGGAGTCTCACCCCACCTCAGCCGGGCACGTTTCGCTTTCTTCCCACCCCAAATTGCTGGGGATGCTGAGTAGGAAAGTGAGAAACTGGGCCCTGTGCAAAAGAAAACAGCAGGAAGGCTGCTCAGCTGAGTTGCGAAGCGCTGTTCTTGGGTCTGTCTACTCCAGTAATTATGTTCAGCTTTGGTGTCTCGGTGACTTAAGCTTCTGTTAAAGCTGGTTACAACAGCTTAGTAAAAAAGAGGCGAGACTGAAGTGTTTTGGATGCCTGTATTGCTTCTCAAACTCATCAAGCAGCTACTAATGTTCAGATGATGAGCAGTGGGACAGCCAGCCTTTGTACTGATCTGTCCTTCTCCAAAATTCACATGTAGCTATGCCGTTTCTTTGTACATCCAGCTGAGTGTTTTCACTCACTCAGGCAGACATCCAGCCTGTTGCAGTGGTTTGTCTGCAAGTTATCCTGAAACAAATGTACGGGAGGGTCCCAGCTGAGGCCTCCAGACTTCCTAATGTCCTTAGTGTATAGAGTCAAGCCTCTTTCCTGGTGTCAGGGCACTGTGGTATCAGATGTTGCACTGCCTACACTTTCACATCCAGGATATGTAATATCCTCTGCTAGAGAAACCCCATAGAGTCCAAATCCACTCCATTTGAAAGCCTTCCTCAGGACCTTTTTTTACGTGACTGTCTGTGGAAATCTCCCAGCACATATTAGCTGTAATGGAGCCAGTGTATTTCATTTGTACCACTGACCTCAGTGGCAAACCCCATTGTCTCTGTGTTTTCTGCATCCAGGTAACTTAACATGTTTATTTGGATTCACACTACTGCCTCCCTGTTTCACTGTCCCTCACGGCTCTCATCGACTCATGTCTTGAATCAGGCTGTAAATTTCTAAGGCAACAATCAACTTGAGAGAATTAAAGCTAGTACTGTGGCTGGCTGAGAGATCTGCTGACTGCAGGTATCCAGGAGCTGCAGGGTAAAGCCAGTTTTTTCTCTGGGATGCTGTGCTGGGTGAGGGGATTGGTGTTCTTCTTTTCCCAATATATCAACTGGAATGCCTGAACACAAGGATGACTTGAAGCCTCCTGTTTCCTTCTCCTTTCCTACTGCCTAGCTGCACCAGTGTTCTAAGGACAAAGGGTTCTTTGCTGTGAAACCCTGGTTGTGCGCTGTCCCTTCCTGGTGCTATGAATGAGGGTCTTTCTTTTGCTTAATCTTTCCAGGATCCCGAGATCACTTTCAGAACTACAGCTCTTTGGAGAAATAAAGTCCACAAGACTGTGTGTCTTGGGAACACCCCCCCAGCTGCAAACAAACTTGCTTGCCCAAGAAAAGCCCTACTGCTACCTATAGAAAAGCTCTCTGTGGCATCCTGATTTATTGATATAATGAGTATCCCTTGCTTCCCATGTCTACAGCTAAAACTGCAGAATCCCATCACCCATGGATGCTTTCTCTTTTTCATGCTGAAGCCTAAGGTGTGCCTACACAGTTCAGTGTAGAGCATACACTGTGCCTGGCTGTCATACAGTGTGTGCCAACTCACCAGGTCAGACAAGTAGGTCCTCATGAGACTTTCTATGTTGATGCTACAGTGCTCTTAGTTCTCCAAACTTCTTGTTTTGACTGTGAGCTTCTGCCTGACGCTCAGCAGTACCTGTCTGATATCTGGCTGTCTTTACACCTTAATTTCTGAGGGTTCTCCCAAGTTATCACACTTCTTTTGCAAGGACAGGGCAGGACCAAAAGTCTTATTTTGCAGTGTGGAGTTGCTGTTGAAGGACAAGTGATAACCTGCCTTGGCAGAGGTTAAGACATTTAATGGCTGCCAAACACACTGAGCAGAGTCCCAGTGCTGCACTGAATGACACACCTGGGATAGGAATAGCTCCTGAAATCCATGAGGTTGTCCTTGTTAAGGGCATTTTGAGGGCACTATGAGGAAGCTGCCATCTGCCAAGTGCCCTCCCTGCCTCCAAATCAAGAGTGCTGTTGTTTCTGCCAGCCAAACCACCTGTAAGGGCTTCTGTGTACTTCTGTGGGATCTTCAGCAGTCTCCAGAGCAAGAGACACAGTCCAAACAAGTCTTCCATAAGCTGGTGATAAGGCAGAGAATGAAGGATATAAATGTCACGATTATGAGCACTACTCCAGCCAAATGACTCCTTGGAAAGAAAAGAGCCTATGAAGAACACATGGATTCTCTCAAAGGTAGTGTGGCACAACTGTTCCAAGGGAGACATTTTGAGATATAAAATGTATTCCTTTACGTTCAGCATTGCTATCTCTGTCTCAGTCACTGCTAGGAGACCACAGCAGACACTCTTGCCTCTTAGGACTACATCAATTTTCTTTTCTCTTTCTTTTTGCCTCAGTTTTCAGTATGTTTAAGCACAAAAGTGTGCTTTATAAGCTCCTTGCTCAGTCTGAAACCCTTAAAGGTGTTTGCAGTGAAACCAGAGCTCTCACCCCAGGGCAGAAACTGCAAGTAATGTCTAATCAATGGGAAACTGAGCAGGATCAGGACAGTAGTTACAGACACTGCTGGCCAAGAAAGGTGTTGGATGAAGATGTGAATCTTGGGAGATGACCAGGGGAGACATATTGAGAGTAACTGTCCATCCACTGTCACAGATACGTAAACCTGTTGTCAGAGATATGGAACCTAAACCGCTTTGCAGCAGAAAACCGTCCATCTACCAAAGGGCAGGGAATCGGCTTTAACATCATTCACAGTTACAACACACAGTCAGAAATTCAGCATCCCCAAGCCTCATCTAAAATTGACGCGTGCCTCCAAAGGAATTGTTTGTTGCTTTGTTTGCAAAAAAAGTGCAAACAGCACATCAGAGAAGCAAAAATGCCTTGGTGGCTTGTTTGGCTGCACACTGAGTCAGGGTATATTGTAATGAGCCATATGCTAGCTTTGTGTAGTATTCACTGGGTAAGCCAGCTGCAACATGCAGCCGATTAGTCTAGTTGGAAAAACCTTCATTTTCCATAAGAGGGGGGCAGCAAAGGCAAACATTCTGGCAGGTCCCATCAGCCCCCATCACTGCTCCTGTGGGATCAGGTGAAGCTAAGAGAGCAAGAGAACCTGTGCTTTATTTCTGTCCTAGAGGAGGGACCCTCCTTTAGCCCAAAGCTATTTAATACTAACTGGTTTTATGAACTATGACCCTTGTACATTCTTATGGAAGAATGCACCTCTTCCCATAGCTGCCGGTCTCATTGCTTCAGCCAGAGCTCAGTCATTTGGCATTCAGCTCAGCGGATGTGGTCGAAACCTCCAGTGTGTTAAGGGGGTGGAGGTCAGGAGAGGATGGGAACCCAATGAAGTGCAACATCATGAAAATGACTGTGCAGCAGGAGAGCAAATGCCCTTTTTGCCTCAAATCCCATTTCCTGCTGTGGCCAGAAAGACAGGAGTATAAGAAGAGAGGGTATTTCCTCCAGATACCAGCTTTGAACAATTTATTTCTCAGGGACTTTCTGCAGCCAGAGACATTTCCTCTTTGTATTAGATAAACCTCAGTGGACTTTCCTTCTGTGTGCTTGTTGAGCCTTTTGCTTGAACTCGCTTGATCTTCTGGCATCCGCAGCATCCCAGAGCAAGGAGTTTCACAGCTTACTCACAAACATCCACTGATGAATGAGCTGAAGCTTCCTCCACCAGGAGAAGATCTTAAGCTCTCCACTGTGCTAACTGCTGAGTCAATGGTTTGTGTGGCCATCCTTTGAACCAGTGAGAAATTCTCACGTAGAAGATAGGAACAACAATAGTTCTTTTAAGGGTTTTTTTCAAACTATTTTTGGTTGTGTTTCCAAGGCAAAATTAACAGCCACATCAGAATCTACTACAAATTAATGTGACAGATTCAGAAACACAATGAACCAGCTTAAGTTTTTAGCTCTAAGATATCTGATTAAACATTTCTTTCTTTTTTCTTAAAGAGGAACTTAGCTTAGGGGTATCCCTTTGCATGTACACATATCTACTGCTTTGACTGCTCTGGGCCATCATTACAGACAGATAGAAAGGGGCTGAACCTACATTATTTCAGAAGGGCTGGAAAAGAAGCCATGCAGCTGTCTCAGTTTTGGGATACCCACGTGAATTTGACACTCTAAAGAGCAACAAAACCATAAAGCAGTAGTAATGGAAGGGGGTTGGGAGCGATGTGGGAAAACCTGGGGGATACCATATTTATGTCTAAGGAAGAAGCCTGAATGGCTCTCATTAAAAGAAAAATTCCCCACAGGCAGGATTGTTAAGATTATTCTGATTTGACATGGTTATTAATGAGGAGGAGGAGAGAGCAAATTGCACCTTAATGAACTTCACAGATGATAATACTCTGCACAGATCTGAAGGCTCCTGTGAGGAAAGACCATTGGGCAAGTGAAGTACAGCGCTATCATTAGGTTGACAAAATGCTGAAACCTCTGAACATTGCATCCAATCCTTTCCAAAACCATCAGCCTCATGGGGCAGACATCAACCCCCGTGAGGGTGATGGATGCAATGATTTCATTGGAAATAAAACCAGGAAGATTAAAAAGTCTGTTTTCCTCTAAATTCACCTTATGGTCATTGCAGAATGGGACATGAGGTGACCTGCATGTGCGGGGTTTAGGGCAATGGTTAACAGGTATTTTACTTTACCAGCTGGTTCTTCCTTTTCTCCCCCTACAACATACCTGGGTTCCTTGCTTCATACCTCTGGTCAGTGTCCCGTAGATACACACCAGCCAAGCCCCATCCTCCAGGCTGAGCCCAAAACAATGCCCTTTCTGCCAACACTCATGCTGGAGCAGCTCTCCTATGAAGATAGGCTGAGGAAGTTGGGGCTGTTCAGCCTGGAGAAGAGAAGCTGCGTGGAGACTCCAGAGCTGCTTCCAGTATCTGAGCAGGGCCTACAAGGATACGGGAGAGGAATTCTTCATCAGGGACTGTAGTGATAGGACAAAGGGTGATGGGTTCAAACTGTAACAGGAGAAGTTCAGGTTATATATAAAGATCTTTATTGTGAGGGTGCTGAGGCGCTGGCACAGGTGCCCAGAGAAGCTGTGGCTGCCCCATCCCTGGCAGTGTTCAAGGCCAGGTTGGACGGAGCTTGGAGCAACCTGCTCTAGTGTGAAGTGTTCCTGCCCGCGGCAGGGGGCTGGAACTGGGCGTGCTTTAAGGTCCCTTCCAATCAAAAACTGACTGGAAGGCAGCAACACACTGAGGTTATGCGGCAAAGCACGGCCAGTCCCTACTGCTGCCCAGCAAGCAATTTGGCAAGCCTGTATCTCAGGTGGCTGTAAGGAAGCAGGGAACACAGGATGGAGAACTGCTGGGGAGGGGTGCTGAAGGTCCCAGGAGAGAGAAATGCCTGGGTGCAGAATGAGGGAGCAGATGGGTTCGGGAGGCAGTGTCTTCCTGGCAGGGAGCAAGTGCCATCACCTTCTTTTAATGCTGCTCACCTTAACTCCAGAAGGGGCTCAGAGTTGATGGCAACAGCCCCCCCCCCCCGGGCTGGGCAAGCCAGAATAAAGCTGCAGTTACTACAAAGTGCAGCTGAACTGACTGGGAGGGTGGGAAAGGTGTAGGGAGAGGACATTGAGTGTCCTGGGCACCCTCAGAAAACCCCCTCTGCATCTTAGCTGGGTAATAAAACGAGACAAGTGCGGTTGGGTGCACACCAGAAAGGTCCTGACATTTCAGAAATCCTTAGCTGTTTTACCTTTTATCAATCTGTACTAAGCCTCAAATATGAAAAGAAGTGCTTAGGGCAAAGGTGAATTTCATATCAAGAGTAAATTGCTTTGATGCTTGTCAATTTGCCAAGATTTTTACAGCAAGGAAATGGTACTATTTCCCAGGCTCCTGGCACAGCCCTAAAGGCCACATCTCATGATGACTCTCTTTCTTTCTCTCCAGCTTTTGTCCATACCATAAAAACCACAAGCATAAAGATGTTGCTGCTGCTGCTTTTTGGTACTACAATGTAAAAAAAGGCTGAGCAATCAAAGTTGTTTCATGTTCCTGGAGCTTTACTGTAACGGTGGAATGAAAACAGACTGTGATAAGCTCATTGGCACTTCGCATGAACATTATTTCACACATGTATTTATCTCCCTTCCCACTTAGCGGAGTTCATGTTCCTTCCAAATCCAGCCCCATTACTTCTAAATCAGAACTTCTACTGCATGTTCACAGTGAAGGTTCTTCAAATAAATGGCAAATACTTTTCACACCACACATTACAATTGTTTGTGAAGATTGCTGTGAGAGTCATGTCCTCACTAGGCATTAAATCAGGAGCATCACGATCTGTGTAGGTCCAGAACTGAACTCTAGCTACGTCAGTTTCATGTCAAATGTACTTTCTTCAACTACCAGCATGTATGCTATGAAGTATAATCACAAAATCACAGTTGAGGTATGTCAGCAGTGTGTTGAGGTATGTAAGCAATGTGCACTATGTGGGTACAGCTTCCCACACACAGGTCTAACACTGTTCAGTGAAGATGCAATCCCACCGAGAGCAGATCAGAGCTAAGCTGCTGCATGGAGAATGCCACAACACCTAGAACCACAACGGACCCGGACCAGCCTTCCTGCCAGGCGCACAGGGCCAGCATCCTGCCTTGGTCCAATCAAGGGTCCAGCATTAGTGCCTTTGTCCTCCTCCTTTTCCAAACAACTATGACCAAAGCTGCTGCACCTCATGAAGAACACCACCCACCACCACTTAGCACCCATATCCCCAGTCTGGCTCACTGTAAGCCACCCAGCCACCTCTGAGCCACCTCATTGACAACCCTCACATACCCCTACACACACCTCTCAGACTCCTTATGCATTGTTTACACACCCCCAAGACCCCCTCACACCCTTTACATCCCCCACAGACCCCTTACACATCCCTTCTTAGACCCCTCTCACATCCCTTACAGCCCCTTCACACCCCTTACACATCCTTTACACCCCCTACCCCGACGTCTTACACATCCTTTACAACTCTTCACACACCCCCCAGACCCCTTATACATCCATACACACCCCCTTCAGACCCCGAGGGCTGTCAGTAGCATCCCCCCCCTCATGTAACACCGCGGGCGTGCGCTTGCGCCGGCTCTCATAACAGCAACGCGGCAGCGGTTGCGTTTCCGCTTCCCTGTCTAGCGTTCGGGAAGGAGGAATCCCGGTGCGCGCCGCCCGGGGCGGGCCGGTTCCTCCCGCGCTCGCCCCGCCAGGTGTCACTGCTGGGTGGGAAACCGCGCTCCGACCACCCTCCGCCGGTACCGGTGCGGGCAGCGAGGGCATCCCGTGCCTCCGGTGCTGGTGGCCGGGAGGGGCGCAGGGCGGGTGTTGAGCGCGGAGCAGCCCCGCAGCTGCACTGGGACCTGCGGGGGACGGGACACGGTGGTTGTTCTCAGGACACCGCAGCACTGCCTGGAGAGGTGATGACCCCAGCGGGATTCACTGCCTGCCCCCCCTGTACAGCACCAGCGGCGCTCCTTCGTGCCCGTTTCGTGGGAGCTCTTCCACCCCTGCTGTGGCTGCGGGGCAAGGGGGAACTGGTGGATGCGCTGGTGGCTCCCAGCTCTCCTTCCTTCATCGCCTTGAAACTGTTGGCTGGCAGATGGTGAAGACCAACCTTACCTGCGAGCTCTCTCTTCCCTATGTGGTCCCTGGCTGTCTGGTCTTCCCACAGCCTGGAGGTGAGCAGGCATTAGGCTGCAATGGGTAACCTCTCCTTGCTGGCATTTTCCACTATGCCTAATTATTTACTGTGATTTTA
The DNA here is from genome assembly GCA_024733675.1 of Psilopsiagon aymara. Lineage (NCBI taxonomy): Eukaryota > Metazoa > Chordata > Aves > Psittaciformes > Psittacidae > Psilopsiagon > Psilopsiagon aymara. The sequence goes on along the minus strand of JANRGW010016318.1, from coordinate 8,512 downwards.
GACCTCGTTATCCACCAAAGTCCTTTTGCCAGAGCCCTCAGCTGCCCTCTCGCCTCCACCAACCTCAGCTCATTCTGCTCTTTCCTTCCCATTCCTGTTGCAGATCAGAGAGTGACTTCCCCATCCTGAGAGAAATGGGCACTTGAAGCTCACACTCGGTTATAATCCAATTATACTTTGGAAAACGGCAGTGGCAGAAAGCTGGAGCTGTCCTTTTGTCTGAGAGCCCGAATGGAATATTGTGTTACGGCTTATTCATACAGTGATTGCACTGAAAAGGATGATATTTATAGACCTGTGTGGAAGGCTGTGATTTTGTTTAGAAGACCCATCATAGCAGAGAGTGCGCTGGGTCTCTGCTGTGAGCATTTCATGGGCTTTTCTCTGCTACTGGGTTGCTTCCATTTCTGAGAGGGGATGGAGGGAGGGGACCCTGCTCTGACGGGACAGGAAGGGGCAGAAGTGACAAGTGCTGCATGCTTCTGGGTGTGTAGGTCTTGCCTGTGCTGTATGTGTGCAGGAGACCTCTGGGTTGGGCTGTAGCTGGCTTCAGGATAAGGGCAAGAGGCAGCAATGCAGTCAGTGGTGCAGGCAGCAGTGCCAGCTTTGTGAAGGGAAGGCAGTGGGTGTCTGCAGGGGATGTCAGACCTGAACTGGGATGTTGAAGTGATACACTTGGTCCAGGTTTCACTGGGCTCTGCACTCAGTGTGCTATATTATTCCTCTGTCAACCTGGTGACTTATTTTGATGCTCTTCTACAAGACTTGACTGACAGCCCATGCACTGTCCCTGGACTTGTGTGGATTTGTGTCAGGTTTTCCCTTGCCTACCTGCATTGAGCAGGAGGGAGGCCAGGGAAGCCCTCGCTACTCCAACTGCAGCTCAGCGGGGCAGAGCCCCACGTTTGATCTTCCATTCAAATTAGCAGCGCTTGGGGTGTCTGGGTTGCCTCATCCGAATGAGCTGCTGTGGGTAAATAAACAAGGCCCTGCTTTCAAAGGCTTTCACGATTCATTAACTTCAAATGAACGAGCTCTCTATTTTCTTAGCAGGTTGGTCACTTGGGAAACTCACTCCGGGTGCTGGAAGCCGGGACATGTGTCACACCTTGCATTGTGTCACCCCTGGGGAAGAAAGCAGGTTAAGGAAATGTGCAGGTGAGGATGATCTGTGGCATTCCCTGCCCAGAAGAGCCGTGCCATAGGTGGCATCCAGCCTTAAGCGTGCTTTGGGGAGCACTCAGCATGGATGTGCACCAGAGCCACAGCTGCTCTGCAGGAGTCTCCCCATCTTTCCACAGAGGTGAAGGCAATGCGGTCTTGACTGCCCTTGCTCTCTTCCCATGGGAGAGGGAGCTCTGCCCCGCAATGAGCAGGGATCGCTCTGGCAGCGCAGAGCGGGGAGGTTGTTTTCCCTCCCAGCTGTCTCTTGCTGCAGTGCTGGATTCCTGCTTTGATTGTGCAGGCGCAGGTGCTGAGCGGACATGGCAGAGGCATTGCTGCACCTCCAAACGCCCATGCTGGGCACAGCTCGGAAGCTAACCTTTCATGTGGCAGCCCCAGGAATAACTCAGAGCCTTGCATAATCACAGCTGCCTGGAACCCCAAGGGGAAAAATCACTGTCCTGGGATAACCCTCAGTGCCAGCTCTGCTGACCTCAGGGGAAACCTATTTTTTGAGGCAACAAAGCCCCATTGTAAACATATTTATTGAGGATTTATTTTGGGATGGCTAGTGAGACACAAACAAGGTCTTGAGCTTGCGCAAAAGGGGACCACATAGGGGCTGTATGCTGGCAGCGTCAGTGCAGTGGGCATGGTCCTCGCCTTGCTCACCACCTCTCTTGTGGCCTGGGCACTGCAGGGACATGGTGATGGCCATTGTCACAGTGGCATCAGTGAAGCCCCAGGCAAGAACCATGCTCATGGTGAGGTGTTCTGCTCCATGGCTTTGATACTTTGTTATGAAAGGAAGGTCTTTTATTCCCCAAGAGTCATAGAATCACAGAGTGGTTTGGGTTGGAAGGGACCTTAAACTCATCCAGTTCCAAGGCCCTGCCCCCCTGGAAGGCAGGGACACCTTCCACTAGAGGAGAGTGCTCCAAGCCCCATCCAACCTGGCCTTAAACACTGTCAGGGATGGGGGAGCCACAGCTTCTCTGGGCACCCTGTGCCAGCGCCTCAGCACCCTCATAGGGAAGAGCTTCTGCCCAAGAGTTCATCTCAGTCTCCCCTCTGGCAGATTAAAGCCATTCTCCTTGTCTTGTCCCTACAGGCCCTTGTGAGAAGTCCCCCTCCAGACTCCTTATAGGTAACTGCAGTGGTTGAGCAGTCCCTGGTTAGCCCCTGGCTATCTCTCCAAGGTCTGAGATGCTAAGAATACATTTGGATAGCTACAAATAACCAGCACGATGAATTGACCCTTCATAACAGCCTCCACCACCATAGAAACAGGAGCCAAACAAACAGGCACGAGCCAGCCCTTCCAGGAGAGCGCTGACATGTGCTTTGTTAGTCTACCCCCTGGTTCCCCTGTTAATTGCTTTGTTCCTTCCCAGATTAATTGATGAATTGCTGTGTGGACATGCAGTGCCTGGCTGTGCAGCCACGTGGTGCTGGTAACCCTTTGGCCTCTGTTGATGTCTGGGAACACACAATGCGGGATCAGTCTTTCCTCTGGCATGTGCCCAGCCAGAGGTGGGAAGAGCTTATTTCCCATTACAGGACTCATCTTGCACCATGGCATCAGCATGGACTTGGCTTCATCCCTTCCCTCCCTGTTTGCCAGCCCGATGGGCTCCATGGAACGCAGCTCGGGATGCACAGGAGACCAGGTTCAGATTGATTGCCTCAAATCCAACTGCGTTACTCATCGAAGCTACCCAAGGCCAGAAATGGTGCAGTAACACCTAAAACTCGCCGCGCTGCGCCAAGCAGCCCCGGTTTCCGTCATCCTCCAGAGACATCTGTGCAGTGTGTGTGCGGCAGGGAGAGCGCACTGGGAGAAACCAGCCATAAATCCAGCCAGGCTCCTGCTTCTCCCTCGCGCGGCTGTGGCCGCCCCGGTGCTGTCTGGCAGGCGCGAGCCCCGGCTGTCATCGGCACGTCAGGCGGGGCTGGAGTTTGACAGGGCTGTGGAAAAACACAGGGTGACATCGCGCAGAGATACCGGGCACTGATGGATCGCCCCGGTCGGCGACTGCTTTATTTATAACCGGGGTTTGAGGTGGGTTTTAATGGGAGCGGAGCCTGTCCTGCATCCCTGGAGCAGCCACCTTCCATGGGGACACCTCTGCCTCCTCCTGACACTGAGGGAGCAGTTGGAAAAGGGCTCAGGAATGCCAAAGCCAAGCCTAAACAGGGGCAGGAGCAGCTGTAAGGGCCGGCACGGCTGTGGCAGTGCTGTGCTTTGTCTGGGTTTCCAGCTGTTTTCTTTGCTCCTGGAGTTTTTCCTCACCCTCCCCATCAGGGGCAGTTCAGCTCCCCCCAAAACCCAGCACATCAACGTTGGAATGTTTTGTGAAACTCTATCAAGCTTTGGGCAAAAGGAAGGCGATCCCCAGGTTCCTGCATTTCCAAAACAACCTTTTCCATTTCCGGTGACTTTTTGTCCTGTGATTTTGCACATTTTCGATGCAAAACAAAATTTACACTTAAAGTAATATATTTAGAGTTTATCAGTTGTCGCATTTCAAGACATCCATTTCTCCAGCTTTTCTTTTACAGATAACCTGGAACGCTTTGGGATGGGTGATTCTGAATTGGAACAGAAAGAGGTCTCAAAATGTTTTGCAAAGGCATAACTTCATCTCTGTTGCCAAATGGTAAATGGCCAAGGAGGGGGGGAACCCTATCAGATCTATCTCTAACATTATTTCTAAATGGAGAATTTTTCCTGTGATTAATAGATATGGGGAAATAGGGCCAAATCCTGTGCATGCTTTGACCGCAAAGCTTGTACAAACATGCTGGTTGGGCCATGGTTGGAATGGCCAGGCTTAATTAGTCCCCTCATATCTGGGAAGTGGGCTGTCGCTGTCAGCGCAAGGAAGGATTTATGTTTCCTTTTCCTCTGCAATACGATTGGTGGCTAAGTATTAAGAGTAATCATTTCACTCATGTAAGGCAAATCTGGTACCCAAGGCAGCTGATGAGGAGGGGGATGCTGCCGAGCGCTGATGCTGCTTGGATGAGTGCCTGACAGTGATGACGATTTACTGCTGGTGTCACGAACCTGCTCCTGAGGCTCTTGAGTTCACATCCACCCGGGCAGAGGTGAGAAATGTGCCGGGCTGCTGACCACTGCTCACACAGCCTGGCTGACCCTGCAGGACCTCATCCCTGCTGACACCACTGCACTGAGTTGCCTTTTCTTTCACCTTGTGAGTCAGTTCTGCTGCAAGCACAGTGGATTGAGCCACCCCAGGACCTTCTGCAGGGTCTTGGGGTGAACAGAGGGCTCATGGGCTGGTGGCAGCATCACAGCAGCTTTGGTGAGCAAAGTTCCCATGGTTTTTTGTTCTGCCCTTCGAAGCAGGTAGTGCTGTGTGTGCCCAGGCTGGGTGCGAACAGCACAGACATCACCTTTCCTGCCTGCAAGCTCCCAGTTACAGTCCCAGTGTAGTCACTGAGTCTGGATGTATCTCTGCTGAACCACTCACAGCTTTGCAGCTTGGTGTGGCAGGGAATTTGGAAGGAGAAAGAGAAGGTGGAATAAGTGAGGAAGTGAGGAGAGCCCAAGTGTAACAAACTCCAAACTAGGGCAGGAAATGCACCGCACGTAGTTCTAACCTTGTCATCGAGGATGGATTTTAAGTGCTTCTTCAGTGACTCATAGTCCCTGAATGGGCTTGAAGGACTGTCTGCCTGAGAGGAAAGGCCAGAGAACTCCAGATCGGATAACAGGTTATTACAAAGCCCTGCATCATGCGAGGCATCTGCCAGGGCAGCGGCTTTAACCTCACACAGAGGAGACTTAGGTGAGATCTCAGGAAGTCCATCCCTGTGAGAGTGCTGAGGCGCTGGCACAGGGTGCCCAGAGAAGCTGTGGCTGCCCCATCCCTACAGTGTTCCAGGCCAGGTTGGACCAGGCTTAGGGCAACTGCTCCAGTGGAAGGTGTCCCTGCCCGTGGCTTTAAGAGCTGCATGAGCTTTAAGTTCCCTTCCACTCAAACCAGGCTGTGATTCTATGGTGATGATTTCTCCTCTTATTTATAACCAGTCCTGCTCCCTCTCCATGTGTCTCACTGGGGACCACTCTCATTGGTGTGGTGCCTACTGTCACCCCTGGTGACATGGGAAGGCCCCCAGCTCAACAAGGCAGAGCTGGCATTCATGACTCTTGCCACCATTTGAGGTGTGTTGTGAAGGTTGGTGGTTCACTTGTACCTTGGCTCCTGGAGGCAGGTGGGGATGGGGGCAAGCAGACACAGTGTGAAATACACGTTATGGATCTAAACTGGCTGTAAAAAGCCCTCTCGGTATTGTGCCTTATATGAAAGATGCTGGTGTGGTTCAGAGGTTAACTTTGATCTAAAGCTCAGCTAGAAGCTGAAGAGCTTCAGCATATTTTAAAATACCAGGAAAGTGTAAAAAATGAGGACAAATTCTGGTCTGTGTTACACTGAGAGAGGAATTTAATGGAAGGCTGTGGAAGCTTCTGATTTACTCTTGTGTGAGATTGGATAGAAATAGCCCAGAGAATCTCATTGCTGCTGCCTGGATTCATCTGCACAGCAGAGAGCTATTAATGCTCTGTTTTCTTACCTTTGGTCAATGCATCTTGCAAGGCAAGAGGAAGCTGGATTATGTCTGCAAGTGTCCCAATGTCATGCTATGTTGGATAATGAACTGTGGCTAAATTGGATCAGCTTTTTGCTTGCTAGCCTCTCTGAAATCCAACAAGGAGTCAGGGCAGCAAGCTGTGCTTTCAGCCCCGGTGTGCCAAGAACAGAGCGTTTGCCCTGATAACCTGTGTGCTGCTGTGTCAGGAGCCAGTATTAAGCAGCGAGAGCTATTGTGGAGATGGAGCAAGTGAAAATCATTGTTAGCCTGGAAATGGTACAGCTCTATTTTGCTTGGTACTTCCATGTGCCTTAAAAAAGTCTGATCTGGTGCAGATCTGCTGTTGAAGGGAGCAGGGATGTAATGAGAGCAGCGCCTGACAGAGCTGCACTTGTGATTTGCTTTTGACCTGATTATTTAGTTAATCCTGGTGGGTGAGGAGTGTGATTTGGGAAGCATCCAGGCTCTTTGGAGGAATGCAGAGAAGACCCTTATGTTGGACATCTGAGGGTTTGTGTTTCCATGGAAATTGAGGATTTGATCCAGAGTTACTAGAGAATATTGAAAGATCCCTCTGATAGCAGAGGTATCAAACCTGGAAGCGGAGATTTGCCAGCTCCTCTCCTCCATATCTGATATCTGATTGTGGTGTTTGCATGACGGGACATCCCCTTCCTTGCCCAGCACCCTAAAGGGTGTGTGCCCTGAGGAACAGCTCCCAGTTGTCTCTGACCCGTTTCTCATGATGCTGGGATGGAAAGCTGAGCCATTCCCTGTGTGTGCACGAGGCATTCAGCCCAATGCTTTATTATGACATTTCAGGCAAAACAGGAGTGTACCTGGAGGGATGCTCTGCGAGTAGGGGGGTGCAGTGCACAGGGTGCCTCGTGGAGCTGCCCCAGCCACACCGCAGGCAGCGTGTCTGTATTATCACTGGCGCTCCCAAAGCATAATCCTGTTATGGGCTGAGCGTCTGATTCAGCTGTCCTGCTATATGGCTAATCCTGCCAGCAGGAGCTGGCATTATCCCATCGCTGGGGGAGGTTCTCCAGTCCCTCCAGGCACTGGGGTCACTGGGGGTGTCCCTGCCCTCTTCACCCCCTGCTGTAGCTCTGCTCCCCTCCCTTTGGGAAGAGAGGCCCCAGAAATCCTGGGAATTGTGTTTGTCCCTGGGAGCCCTGCAAGGCTGTGTGGGCTCCTTTGAACTCTATTGAGCAGCTTATGACCCCTGGGCATCACGGGTGGGCATGGTGGGCGCTCCATTGAGGCTGGACGGAATGCAGGGAAATCCCAACTTTGATCCCATTGTCTATGTTTGGGGCTGTGGCCTTCAATAGTTTCACAACCAGAGTTAATTTTGCTCCTTACCTATACATTTGCCAGGTTTTAAATGCTATTTTTGTTCACGTTCTCCCTTATCTCAGGGAGTTTCACCCTCCTGCCATTGCTGGCTCCTTACAGGCAGGACCCAGTCTCGTGGGGTTTATTTCACTGGTGGCTGCCTTGGTTTCTTGAAGCACTGTAAATACTCTTTAAAAATAAGATTACTACAAAATAAGTAATTTTAGTTGCAAACCTCTGGGGTTTTGCCCATCTTTCCCCTGGAAAAAGGCAAAAATCCAGTGGTGATGAATCAGGAGTGTATCAATAGAGCCAGTAATGAAATGTGAGGGTGCTTCTAGCAGCTGTGCAGTGCCACATCTAGGAGGAGGTGAGGAGATCTGCCGGAAGCCCATGGCACCCAGGACACAGAAGATTCCAGAGCACAGCAGCCCTTGTTTTGGGTTCATTTTGGCCCTTTGATTATCTAGCCCATCCCCTGAGCAGATGCCATGTTCAGCCTCAGGAATACCCATTTCATCACTCTCTGCTATAACCTGAAACAGTGAATTTGGGGTTAAAAGCCTGAAGAAAAGCTGATAAATGTGCATAATATAAACTAGAGAAGAGTAAAAAATTTGGAAAACACTGGAGAAAGTAAATACAATAAATTTGGGGAGACATTTCTCTCCCTAACTCAGCTTTTCCAGCAGCAGCTGCCCAGCCCTCTAACTCCATATCCTATGTATATATCATATAGCTCAGAACTCTGTACCACCTCCAAAAGGTAATGAGAGAGACTCTTGTGAAACATGCTTTTCCTTGAGCTGAGCATGTGTAACCATGGCTCTTTTTCCACCCAGGGTCTCCCGTGGGGTCTGATGGTGCTGCTGATGAGGGACAGATGCGCTGAGGTCTGTGGGCTCCTCTCCTGGAGCTCCTGCTATCACCCTGATCTGCCCCTCGCCGTGGGCTGGGTGGGTGCCCCGGGACCCCCTTCGCCTGCTGCTGCTGTGTGTTTATTTCTCCTTGTCTCTTCCAGTTTGGCTCTGAGGGAACCTCTCACTCTACTTCCCCCGTGCCCCAGGCCTGCTCCTAAGCCAGGCGGGTTGGGTTTCTGCATGGAGAGGTGGGGACTGCTCCAGCTCGGAGACAGAAGGGCACCCACAGTCTGGGCTGCAGCTTCAACTGGAAGAGTAGATGAAAAATGAGAGAACAACATAAGAGAGAAGGTAATCGTGTTTTTAACACTGCTGCTTATCCTGACTGACCTCTTTGGGAAGGTGCTAGTAGGAGCGTGGTATCCTCAGACACCTTCCACTGGAGCAGGGTGCTCCAAACCCTGTGTCCAACCTGGCCTTGAGCACTGCAGGGATGGGGCAGCCACAGCTTCTCTGGGCACCCTGTG
>JANRGW010016317.1:0-17375 GCA_024733675.1 Psilopsiagon aymara | reverse complement strand
GGGCCGAGCAGCGCCGGAGTCCCGCCCCGGGGCGGACAGAGGGTGGGAGGGACGGACGGACGGACGGACGGACGGACGGACGGACGGACGGGCGGACGGGCGGGAGGGAGGACAGGAGGGACGGGCAAAGGGACGGACGGAGGGATGAATAGATGGTCAGACGGATGGATAGATGGATGAAGGGATGGATGGATGGAGGGATGGATGGACAGATGGACTGATGGATGGACGGATGGACGGATAGATGGAGGGATGTATGGATGGATGGATGGACGGATGGATGAACAGACAGATGGACTGATGGATGGATAGACAGACAGACTGGACATCGGAGGAATGGATGGATGGATGGATGGATGGATGGTTAAACACAAATACACAAATAAAGGCATCACCTGCAGAGATAAAGGTGTCATCATGCCACTCTACTTGGCACTTGTCAGGCCACACCTGAAATACTGTGTTCAGTTTTGGTCCCCACTATACAAAAAAGATGTGGACAGGCTGGAGAGGGTGTAGAGAAAATCCAAGACAGGGCAGCCATGTGAGGAAAGGTGAGGGAGGTGGGCTTGTTCAGCCTAGAAAAAAGGTGGCATGAGAGACCTTATCACCATGTTCCAGTATTTAAAGGAGGGCCACAAAGAAGATGGAGACTTCCTTTATACAAGGAGTCATAAGGGGTGATGGGCACAAGTTACTCCTGGGGAGATTCCAGCTGGACACAAGAGGAAAATTTTTCCCAGTGAGAACAATCAACCATTGGAATAAGTTCCCCATGGAAGTGGTGGACTCCCCAATGCTGGACACTGGACAGGCTGCTGGGACATCTACTCTAGGTCATGCTTGCCTAGAAGCATTGGACCAGATGATCCTTCAGCTCTCTTCCAACCTAGCATTCCATGACTCTATGATTCTAAGAAATACAGGCTGTGAGGAGACTGGGCTGAGAGCAGCACTGAGGAGAAGGACTTTGGGGTGCAGGTTAACAAGAAACTCAGCATGACCCAGCAATGGGCACTCACAGCCCAAAAAGCCAACTGTATCCTGAGCTTCATCAAAAGAAGCATGACCAGCAGGTCAAAGGAGGGGTTTCTCCCCTTCCATTCTGCTCTCCTGAGAACCCCTTCCATCCTTCCCCCTCCTTCAGTACTTCATTCAGCTATGGGGCCCCAAACACAAGAGCTCTTGGAGTGAGTCCAGAAGAGGCACAAAGATGATCAGGGGCTGGAGCACCTCTGCTCTGGAGCCAGGCTGAGAGAGCTGGGCTCCTTCATCCCGGAAGGGAAAAAGCTCCAAGGACACCTTAGAGCAGCTCCCAGTGCCTAAAGGGGCTACAAGAAAACTGGAGAGGGGCTTTCGATAAGGGCATGGATATATAGGATAAGGGGGAGTGGCTTTAAACTAACAGAGGGGAGATTTATATTAGATATTAGGAAGAAATTCCTCCCTGTGGGGATGGTGAGGCATGGGCACAGAATGCCCAGAGAAGCTGTGGCTGCCCTATCTCTGGCAGTGTTTGAGGCAAGGTTGAAGAGGGCTTGGAGCAGCCTGCTGTAAGGAAGGTGTCCCTGCCAGTGGCAGGGGGTTGGAAATGGATGAGCTTTAAGATCAAAGCATTCTGTGATTCTATGATTCTGTTACGTCACATCTGCAGCCACAGCTGCTTCTCTGGGCAGCCTTTACTTTGCATTTGCATTACACACTGCCGGTTGGAGATGAAGGGTTTTTCGCACAAGATATTATGGATGCTGATAGCTCCCAGGGGATGGGATGCCTGTGCAGAGCCTGTTGAAGGGTAATCAACACTCATCAGTGCCAGTGATCCCACCATGTGCCACATCCCCTGCTCACAGGCATCCTATGGCAGTTGCAGCAAGCACTCTGTTGGGCTGCCAGATCCTGGTGTGGGCCAGCATCGTCTTTGCTCTTTTCTTAAGCAAATAGAGCAAAGAGTTACAAGCTGAAGCTGAAAATAACCAGCTGGACAGTTGCTTGGTGTTGGTCGTACATCACTAGCATGGGAAGCAAGATAGACAGGGTTGGGACCCAAGAGCTTGTCTCAGAGGAAGGGCAGTTCGCTGCAGTCCTATGGGACTGTGAACACCCTGGAATGGGGTCCCAATGGACAAGTAGACTCTTGAAACAAGTTTCATTGCCAGGTGGCTGCAGATTCTCCACAGTGAGAAACCAGAGGAGGATTTCTCAGAGCAGACAACAAAGGTACCCAGACCCCAGGGCTCAGCAGGCAGACTTCAATTCCAGCTGCCTGGAAGGGGAATGCAGCTGAGCACTGGGTGCCCAGCAGGGGCAACTATCGATGCCTCCTCCAGCTTTTTAAAGGTTGATTCTGACTGTTAGAAACAAATCAGAGGTGGAAAGCTGCTTGGGCAAAAATTATCAAGGAAGAAGTGTGGAGTTTTGAGAGGGAAGCATGTGAACTTCAAGAAAGCATGAGGAATCCACGAGTTTGGGTTTCTATCCCTCAGAAAACAAGGGGTAGGGGAAGACATCCAGGGAGTTACCAGTTTCCTATTGGAATTGGAATAATGGCACATCTGTGGACCATCCCAATGGAGAAATGAGATAGAAAGAATAGCATGAGATCAGCTTGGTCATTTCAAACACAATGAGGAACACGCATTGAAAATATAAATCAGACCAGTCCCTAATACTGACTGTCAAAAATAGTGTGAGCATGTAGGGACAGAGCTGGAAGGAGCAAGGCTCTGACCATGGGGGAGTGCGAGGACAGGCAGCAAGTGGCCTGGGAGAAAAGGAAACATCAGAAAATATGTCAGTGAGCAAGGAGAGAGTAAACAGGTGGCTCTCCTCAGCAAGGAGGAGCACGTACAGCTTGTACAGCTGAAACGGAAGTGAACAGAAGGGTTGGGACTATTCAAGTGAGAAATGATTTTCAAAATAAAACCATTCAAATTTCACTCAGGCAACTGCTAACACCAGTGACAGGTAAGACCAGGGAAGGTGGAGTAGAGATAGAAACGTGAGGATTCCTGCTAATAGCTGGGTCTAATGAAGATGGTGTTTTAGCCATATCATAAGAAGTTATCATTGGGAATTTGCAGAGACAGGGAGAGTTTAAAAGACTGGATGAGGACAAATAAAATGTTGGGATATTATTACACAGCTTGGCTAAATATCCCACAAAACTTGCATGTAATCAAGGTGTTTGTTAGCACCTGGATGGTGAGATGGAAAGGAAGAGAGCTAATGGGGATTTGTTGAGGGTGACCTTGTCAGGCCATGCTGATCTCCTGGGTGAGCAGACACAGCAAAGCTGGCAATGGCTTCATCTGGATTCCCATGCTGCTTTGACATTCCTTCTGCTGACCAGTTCCCTCCTCACTGGAGGGTCCACCAGCCCCTCAGCTTGCAAGAGCAGATGTGGGAGGAAGGCAGGAACCCCCAGCTGAGCAGGGGAGAGTCCTTAAATGAGCATTTGCACTGCAGGGAGCAGTTTATTGATAGTTTACAGTCGAGGAAGCAAAATATCAAAAGAAGCTCTGCAAAAGCCTTTGCTGGTTGTATTGCCAATCAGTGTTTTGACTTGGTAATGAAATAGAGAGAGATTAGTAAGATTCTCCACGATGCCTGCATGCCACAGGATGCAAGGAAGCTCGAATATAGTGTTAGGAATTATCTTAAGAATTTGAAGAGGTGGCTTGAAGAAAATAGGATAAGATAGAAATAATAGAAAAAGGAAAAAAAAAACAGTGCAAAGGTCTTAATAGCAGGAAACAGAGCGGCTGAGGCCGGGGTGGCTAGGTGGCACTGCTGAGGAGCACTTCCAGCTGGTTTTAGATAGAGCAGAGCAGATCGCCAGTGCTGGGGAAGCAAGCACTGAGAGGGAATGTTCCGCTTACTGTCATATCCATAGGAAGGGAAACCACACCAAGGAATACAACTAGCAAATCCCCCAGGCTCAGAGCTCTGCGTGGTGCTCCCCCTGGACATCAGGGCTAACGTGCTGCAGGAATGCCTTGTGTGTCCTGGAATGCCTGGGGCTGTGCCCAGTGAGCCCAGGCTCTGTGGCATGGCTCTCAGTGCTGGGCTTGTAGAGTTGGGAGGTCCCTTGCAGGTCTGCATTCCCATGCTCTGTCATCCCGCCGTTAGGGTGAACTTCACACGAGGCTGTCCTTTCCAGGAAAGTCTTCAAAGTCCTGGAACAGATTGCTGGGTATTTGTAGGGTCTTCATCACTCAGTATTTCACAGAACACAGCTACAAAAAATACTATTGTTGCTGTTTATCCTGCCTGTGGGGAGGAGGATGGATTAGGTGGCCTCTTTGTAGTGCTTCCTAGCTGTATGTTTCTGCAGTAGGGTGTTTTTTCTTTAAGGTCTGTTTAATAGTAATGAAATCACATGAGAGACTGTTTTCATTTAAGCTAAAAATATTTCCCTAGTATTTGTGAATTAAAGACTGGAAGCATTAACCAGTGCCAACCCTAACAGCTCAAAATCAAAAAGCAAATAAAAGCAAAGGAACCATCTGTGAAAAAAATCTGTAATCATTTTAGGACAATTTGTAATTATTTGAATGTTTAGGGTTGTCACTGTTTTCCAAGATCAGGATCCAAATTATTTAACAGCAATCATACATTGACCTACAGACTTGCAATAGCCTTGCTCCATCTTCAAGAGTAATTTATGTTACTTTTAAGATTCATTTTAGAGGTCAAGCAATCTCAGAGGTCCCTGAAGTACTTTGTACTGATTATGTTCATAGACTCTTAAAGACAGGTCCATAATGCAAATGGCTGAAGTCCAAGCTGTGTAGCTGGGTCAATCGGTTATTAACAGTGCATAAGAAGAGAATTCACCATTTCTACTCAGATCTCATTAGGGACTTTTGCCAAATCCCCAAATTAAGGTACTTCTGCCTCCCAGAGAAGATCATGGTGCAGTGTCCTACCAATTATGAAGAAATCCTATCTGATGATGTAATTGATATATAAATATGCGTCATCCTGGACCTGAGAGGTGTCCTCATGCATTGACCATGTGGCACTGGTCAAGCCCCAGAAACAGAGGTTTTGCACTGTTTTCTCCAGCCTCTCACTCGCCATGGCTTCAGGAATGACAATGGATTAGTATTTCTTGGATGCAAAATGCTTGGATTCTTCAAAGCATTAGAAATGGATTCATAATGCTTTGGATGGGCTGATCAAAGGCAGGGTCCACAGTAGGGAAACAGAGAGAGTAGATAGAGTCCTCTGGAGGGTGAGCAGAGGCCGAAGAGGGAAACATGCACAGAGGCCACATCTCTAATGCTTGGGGGACTTCTCTTGATTCCTGAACTTGCTGGGGTTTTCAGCATCACAGTGCAACAGAACCTTTCCATCCACGCAGGATTTAACCAAAGATGAGAGGAGGACCTCCTGTAGCAGCCCTGTCATTTTAGATCTCCCTTTTCTTTCTGAATAGGTAAAACTGTCCCAGCAGAACACAGGGCACCTTATGGCAGGTCCAAGTGCCAGTTCCTGTGCATATATAATAGATCAGGGGATCTCTTAGAAGGATGTTGTAAAGAAGATTTTTAGCCCATTTTCCATTTACATTTTGGCAACAGCTGTAATATTTGCAGCAGCAATGGAGCAGATTTTAGCATGTGTGACCTAAAGGCTTTGGAATTCATGACTTTCCTTTGAAGAAAGCTCCACTAAATTGCAGGAAAGCCATCTTTTTTACTCTCTTGGTGATACTAGCAACAACATCAATAAAGTTTCTTGAAACCTGAAGTCATGGCATACCAACAGTGTGTTCTCAAATGTATTTATAAGCCCTCAGGATGAAGGATCCTGAATTTTTTAAAGCCTCCAAACATCACTGCAGCTACAATTACTTCTCCTCAGTGAGAGCTGAGACATTTCATACAGTCTGGTTTATTTAAGATTGTCTTTTCAATAACTATGAGCTCTGCCTGTGCAGTAAAGGTAGCTCTTTGTGTCCAACTACTTCCACAGGGGCACAGATTGAGCATTATGCTCGTTATCAGAGCAACATGGACCGAGCAATAGCATGCATTTGATGCCTCTTTCCTGGCTCCATCTATGACTTTTGTGAGATTGTTTTCTCTCAGGACACCACTGTCTCTGATCATTCATTGTCCCTTCCATCATACTCTATGAATTCTTGTAACTGCCATTTAAATTGACACCGAGCAAATCACCCCTCTCCTCAGACTCTCCTGCACCAGGGATGTCCCATTTCCCCACTTGACTGGCAGTCACTGTAACAGGCTTCGACAAGATGTGCAAGACAGAGGATGGTTAGGAAATACTCGATATCCCAGTGTCAGCTTGGCAGCTGCTGCTTTTGAAACCTGGATTATTTTTTCCCTCACAAGCACTAGGCAGTGTTTACAGAGCACAGCACACACAGCATCACTCAAGGGACCATTTTACATCATTAAACATGAAAAAAGGAAAAGCAAACCCTACCACTATGTATTGACTGACATTTTTCCTCTGAGATGCACAATTATCAACAAGCAATAATAACAATGAAACAGTTACATATGCTTGTGTTCTTTCTGCAGAGAGAGAAAAATACTCAGATCTATCAGTTATTACTGTGCTTATTTTCATGTTCTTCCCTCTGTACTACTGACTTCTAAGAATTAGCAGCACATTGACATCTAGCTTTCCTGTACAGACAAGGGTTTGCTTTGCTATTTGTTTAAAAGGAAGATGGAGGCATGATTGCTCAGCCAGCTCAGCTTTGCTATTTCACTTCATTACAGAGTACACAAGGAGGAGGTTTGGCCAAAGAATCCGAAGTTAAGTCTGAACACAGCTTCTTCTAGAGAGGGTAACTAGGATGTTGCTCTTGGTTCTGTTGTATGTTTATTTATATGTTATTTGGTGATAATGAAAAACAAATGTTAGGAATCTATTCAGTTCTTAAACTTTTATAGACTTATTGTCTTTATTGTCAACTGTGCAACTGTATCTCAGCCTCCCCCTCCCTCAGACACATGGAAGTGAAGTTGGTGACCAGTGTCAGCTGTGCTCTTACTCATCCTGGCTGGAACAATGATATTCCACACCACATTATACAACCTCCCCGGTACTCACTGCCCCCGACCCCCCTGCTTCCTGCATCCCAGGTCACTCAGGCAAGCAGGCAGTGGAGAAGTGTTCCAAGTTATTGTCCTGGAGTGCCAGTTGCAGGATTCATTGTTGCCAGTGAAAGAGGATATGATCTTTGCCTTGAGGAATATACATGATATAGCACAGACACCCTTTCAGAAAGCCCCAGGGTCTGCTTTGCCCCATGTATCAGTAACACTTGCTCACCAAGAGCCCACATGAAAACAGTGAGGAGGGAGCTGCACCATTCAGCTAATGCTTAGCTTGGAGGACCAAGAGGATGGTGCTCTTCTCCTCTGCCCATTGCCGGATGATGACAGGGGGTTTTCCCAGGCTCCAGCATTCCTGGTGCAGCCATTTGCCTGACATGTTCACTGAGGAGCATGGTTCTGGGTTTGGTGCTCCTCAAAGGGACCTGTAGAGCCACTGTCTGGGTACGAGACCCTCAAAACACAACCCTTCCCACCTAAACCAAGGTGCAGCTGCCCTCGGGGCAGACACAGATGGGTCTTGCAGCATGCTTTGCTCATAGTGGGGCTCAGGCTGCGGCCCTGATCCATCTGCAAATTATTTCAGTCACATTCATAGAATCTCAGACTGGTTTGGATTGGAAGGGACCTTAAAGCTCATCCAGTTCCAACCCCCTGCCATGGGCAGGGACACCTTCCACTAGAGCACGTTGCTCCAAGCCCCATCCAACCTGGCCTTGAACACTGCCAGGGATGGGGCAGCCACAGCTTCTCTGGCATCCTGTGCCAGCGCCTCAGCACCCTCGCTGTATATTTGTCTCTGTTAATGCACTGCACAAATTACCTCTTTGGAGAAGCAACCCTGATTAAATTATTACTCACAGAAATTAGATCTTTAAAGCAAGAGAAACAGAAACCAAAGAGGCTGAAAATACACACACACACCATAAACCTTGGGTAAGGGCTCTCCAGGACATCTCCCATCAGATTTCTCTCTTTCTAGAGGAGACTCTGTGGCCATGAAACCAGCATTTCGACCTCTGTATAGGGAAAGCCTATACACAATATACAGTACAATGTCAGATAATTCCAAGTGGCATAAGCTCGTTTTCTGTGAAGTACATTAGCTCAAGCACTGCCCTGTGCTCACATATCTCCTTGATGATGCAATACAGTATAAAAGCTGTTCCCAGCCCAACTGAGGTGCACTGCCCTGGCCTTGCAACTCTATCCTATTGCTCAACATACCTGAAGGTTTGGTCCTTATTGGACTAAACCCACATGATTTCTGCACCTCCAAGGAAAGCCACAGACTCTTCTTGAACTGCTGCAGTTCCTTGGGGTATTTCTAGATGTCCATGAAGACAGCGGCTGTGGCATGGCTCTCACCAAGCTTTGCTTTGGGGTGCCCCGTGGGACTGATCAATGCCCCATCTCCTCATTGCTGATCCTTTTTCATGAAGTGGGACTCAAATGATTGATGGCCTCATGCGCATCCAGCTCATGAAGCACTTATTATGAGGGAAGCATTGCGGGCTTCAGTGTGTCTCCTTTGTCACCCGGTGGGATTGTCACATGAGCCTGTTTGTCTTCCAGAGCCATCCGTGAAGCTACCAGCCCCAGTTCTGTGCAAGGAGCTCTCATCCTGTCCTTTCTCAAGTGTATCTGGCTTGCAACTTCCATATCTCTGACACGCTATGCATATGGACTAATGGTGCTTCATTATTAACATTAAAAAGCCCAGGGTCTTGAGGAGAATTTAGCCCTGCCCTTCTTAAGGCAGCTCTCATTCTGGTACAATAACACGCCATATATCTCTGGTCACAGCTGCACAGATGATTACAGCTGCCATGTGCAGCTCCTCCAGGCCAAGCATTAAAAAAAAAATAAATAAATAAAAATGGAATAAGATTGAAGAGAAATGAAAACCAGAATGAAAACCAGCCAGATTGCAGTGGGGTTTGGTAGCACAGTGACCTGCATGTCCTTGTGCTCGACGCACACAGCCGCACATGTTAATACACTGCCTCTCAGCAGCGTTTACTTGACAGCCAGTGCAAAGTGCAGTGCCAGATGTGGAGGCACTGAGACAGGGGAGCGAAGCCCCCTGTCCCCCACATTCCTGAAGACCAACTGTTTCTCTCTGCCCACCAAAGCTGTCTCTGCAGAGGAGCCAGTGGGGAGGAGAGTCAGTAGCAATTGGGAGCCAGAGACTAGGGTCTTCCCACATAATTCTGGGCTAAACTTGAACTTTCAAGCATCTTGGGGTTGGTCAGGGCAAAGACCTGAAGCCCTGGCTTGGAAAAGGGTAAATCTGAGGAATTTGTATCAAAGCAGGAGCAGTCATAAGGAGGACATACAGAACTGTCTTTATTGGCTCACTTAAGTTACTGGGAACTGAACTGATCCATCTAGAGGACCTCTTTGTAAGTGGCTTTGTTTCCAGGTGACCTGGGATTTCAGTGTTTTGCAGCCTCGAGACTGTTAATATTACATGACAGCAATAACCAGGGGAAGCAAAACGCAAGTGTTTGTTCTTAGATGCATGCCAGCCATTGCAGATTAAAGTGAGGAGAAAGATCACAGGGTTCAGATGTAACATCCTATGGTAACACAGCTTTAAACCAACAATTTCCTCTGTGGAGCCCATGTCAGATCAAGGCTTGATAAAGTACCGTGTCTGTTAGAGGATTTGGGAAGGGGCAGAAGCCATTTGTTCTGGCATGGAATAGTAGAAATTAAATTAGAAAAAAAAAATTAAATAGTAAATAAAAATTAAAAAATAGTTAAATTAAAAATTAAATGGTAAAAATTAAATTAATTGCTTATTAGAAAGGCATATTTCAATCGGCAAACAGATATGGCTCTAATGAGTGCCATTTGCCTTCATCTCTTCTTACAGGTCCAGCAGTCACGGCTCCACCAGTTCTGGATTGATAGCTTTGGGGAGTGCTGCCTTTCTAGGCTAGACCAGCCAATTGCGAATTTGTGTGTTTCAGAATAGAAAAATATGACTGAAAAATAGCAAACAGTGTAATTTTTTAAAGGACTAATTAATTTGTGATTTGAAATAACATACTTTGGGATGTGAAGGCCATCTTCTCTGGATCAATTGGATGAAGGTGTCTGCTTTATTTCAAAGAGATCTGAAGAGGTAGGACTTGACAGTTCTTTGTGGAAATCTTTTCCTATCTCCTTTGCATATCTAAATTACATTTACTGATATACAATGTTGACATTTTTGTAATACTTCTGAAACTCATAACCTTCTGTTTCAAATTCACAGTCTTCTACTACTTAAGCTATTATTATTTTTACCAGTCCCAAGGGTGTGCTAGAGCCTCTTTGGTACAAATTAGAAAGGCTTTTATGAAAAACTTACAGTTTACATAAAAGAGGTTCTCTCGTTGGCTTTCTAACTCCACCATCCCTAATGCCAATGTAGTGACAGCTTCTAGCATAGACTCACCCAAAATGGGTCTCCACGGCATCTGGTGTTTTAGCGCTGATGCTAGCCTTGTTCACAACTAGGCTCAGAGGATCTGAAATGGTGTTAGAAACAGCAGCAATATTCCGCAAGAGGGAAAAAAAAGCCAAATGTTGACAAGCTTGTGAATATAAACATGTCAGGCATCTTCTGTCAGCAAGACTTTGCTCCAAGCTGGTTGCAGTGTACCTCGAGCTTTACTGTAGGCTGGTGGCTAACCTGGCCTTAGCACCAAGTGATGGAGAGGTGGATTTGGGGAAGACTGAGTACCAACTGATTTTGCAAGGAACAAAAACTGGGGTAGAATGATCCCTGTGTAGGGAAAATGTGGGGCAATGCCAATGAGTTTTGGAGCAAAGAAAAGTCACAGGCAAAAAGGCTGAATGATAGAGAGGAGGGTGGTGGGAAGAAACCATGGAAGACTGGAGGAAGAAGAGTGTGAAAACTTGCTAGAGCAAGCCCTGGAAAACATGACAGATGAAGTGTGAAGGGTAGCTAGGAAGCCCAGAAGAGACAGAGATATAATTCTAATAATCACATCCATAGGAAGAATTTTGTGTTAAAAACATGAACAGGAAGGCAGAGAAAAGGAAATCAGGGTGTAAAAGATGTGACATGCCACAGGTAATACAAAGATAACCTCTCCCTAATGTGGCATTGATGCAGCAGTTTCTGTGATGTGGTGCAGGGCACTTGTTTTGACATTTCCTTGTTAAGAAGAGGAAGTTTGATGTAACTTGACATCCCCTGGATATATCAGGTCTGTGATCTTTGCTTACACTTAACACCTCTCTCTTCAAAGGAAAACCAGATTCTGCACCCTTTTCCTTACAGGAAGATGCCAAAAGGCAGTGCAAGGGATGGATCAGTGTTGGAGAGCAGGAGATGAACACACTTGTAATTCTGGACATGCCAAGTCTGTGTTGCTCTCCTAACACAGCACCAATTCACCTCCATAATCTCCTGAGAACCCTCACCTGCACCAGCAGAAGACTCTCGATTACACCAGAAGCAAGTTTTCTGAATGTACAGCTGAGTTTGTAACAGGGATGAGATGTTTGTGGAGGAGGACAGAAACAGGACACTGATCTGAGACGTCATGACTTGAACAGAGCTGCAAGGAGAAAGACTCCTTGTGGCCCAAGGAAAGCAGGGGGCTTGACAGGGAATAAACAACAACAGCAGGCTTCTTCCTGGATAATACACTTGGACTGGAAATAATGGTAAGCATATCCCACACTCCAGATCTATTTTCTCATTAGGGCAACAGGAGCATTGTGTTCAGCCCTTCCCAATCTCAGCCCACAACATCCAGCCTAACTTCACTGAGTCTCTCCTGCCACTACTGAAAGAGAAGTCCTCCAGGATGGGACCTGCACTTTCCTGCTGCCCACCACCAAATCTTCTTTGTAGCAGGACATCTGCCCTCCTGCAGAAGGGGACACAATGGCCAAGGCCGCCCACTCCCAGGGCTTCACTCTTAGGCTTTTGAAACTCTTTCCAGAACACTGGGACCTACTTGTTCACCTGATGTGGTTTTACTGACAGGGTCCGGATAAGCTCAGGGAAGCTCATAGGAGTGGATGATTATCCAAGTCCCATACGGCACCAGCACACCTTCGCCTTCTGTGCCTGACCCTCTGCCTTGAAATATACATCTTTGTATATTTATCTCTGTATATTTGTATAGATATAGATGAAAGAAACACAAAGAACTTTCACTTCTTTCACATGAAGGCAGAAAAACCCCTCTCAGCCCTTTCCTGTCAAGGGGTTTGTCTTCAGTACAATTAAAGCTGAATTAATAAAGACACTGATGTTTTCAGTGGAAGAAACACATCAGTATGACTTTGATCTTCCTCAGTTACTAAACCAGATCTAACAGAATTACACAGACCCTTGTGCAGTGACAAGGCCACGATCCAAAGTGGGTAAAGGAGAGACCAGGAAAAAGAGAAAAAGAAGTCACACAGTAAACCCCAGCTGGAACACAGCCTTTAATGCATAAACCCACATAATCCCACCTCCAACAGCCCATCCAGGCAACTCCTGCTCTGCTATGGCAAGGGGGCTGCTGCTGAAAAATGAATTGTAAGATCCTACTTAACGCAAATCTTAGACAAAAAGAAGAGATCAAAGGAGTCCTCCAGGCAAAAAAAAAAAAAAAAAAAAAATGGGGAAAATTATGATCAGTCATAGTTTCTTCAGCTCTGAGCTACAAGATTTTCATCAGTTTCCTGAAGTGGTATCACAGTAACTTCCCAATCACAAAATCCAACAAAATAATACCTGTTCGATCTCATACAAACAAAGAACTCCTCACCAACATTGGGGTGTTTCAGTATGAATGTACCCAGCACATACGGACTTTGAAAGGCCTAGAAACATCCTTGGGCTTCATGTACTGCCTGAAACTGCATCCTTATGGTGAAGAGCTGAAAGGACAACAAAACGGGCTTTCTTCAGCCTTCCATGCTCAAGTGCTGCTGTGAAAAACAAGGCCCTCAAGCACATTTTTAGATTTATGGTAAAAAAGTTGCCTAATTTTTGTAAGTCTCGAGCCCTCCTCTGCCCAGGGAAGACTGAGAAATTCCTGGAGCTCTGAAATTGCTCAGAAATGCAATCACACAGTTTGTGTGCTTTCTAGAGCACATGCTTGAAAAATGATGCCTTTTGCTTTTTTGATAAACCAGAATGCAGAACCTTGTATGACATCTTTTAAGCTGTATAAATAAATATAGGAACAAAGGGAATTCCTAGCTCACATCCAGAAGAGATGGTGTTAGAAATCCCAACCTCACCCATGATTTCAGTGCCTGGGGAGTCCCATCTTGTACCTCAAAGCATTTCCAAGCCTGGAGTTTCATTTAGGTCTGCAGCGCTTTGTGTTGTTTTCTCAGGGGTGCAGCATTTTCCATGCTCTTTCTAGCAGTAATACTTTTTACATTGCCCATTTCAGCTTTTATGGAGCCAAAAGGCAAATTTACAGCTGAGAAATTTCTCTCATTCCATGCCGCCTTCCAGCTTTGATGTCTGAAGGCCTATAGGCATAAAAATGTATACCTGCTTAACTCGCATCAACTTCAAATCCCTGCTAATGAAATCCCTGGGAACTGACATGTTCCTGGGAGGATTTTCAGCTGCTGCACCAATTCAAGCACCTTGTGGCCCCTGAGACCCTTCCCTGTGCTTTGCCCGATGCTCATTGCAAGCTCCCCATGCTGGGCAGGTGTGCGCCTTCTTGCTTCCTTCTTCAGTGCTGTAAATCTTGAGGTCTTTTGTATGGTAGCCAAGCCCCAACACATACCTTTTCCAGGGCATCTGGGAGGTGGGGTGATGGCGCATGCTTATAATGCCTCTCCTCTTGGAAAGGCAGTGGCTGAGGACAGGGATGCCTGGGGACTGTGAAATCGTGAGAAGCCTTACAAGCATGGGTGAGGGATGTGTGTCTCTGGTGACAAGACACAGGGGCAGCAAAGGGAATTTTCAAGAACAAATAGCATCTCAAGCATGCAGCACGGCACTCTGCTGCAGGACAGTGGATACCAGGGTCTGAAAATGCAGCTGTACCAGTTCAACTGTTGAACATCAACCCAGAGCTGTTACATAAAGAGATACTAGCAATCCCTGGCATTTGACTCAGAAATCCCATTAATGCATGCTGATGTATGGATATTTCAGGAGCAGCCTGCTTTCACAGGGCTTCCTTAAACCTCTTCCGCAGCACATCCCACGCCTGATCCCAGCCACACCACAGTGTTATTTCCTGTGGGCTCACCAAGCATCTTCAGCTCTCACTCCTTTGGCTGTGTTACCTATACCAAGCCAGGGACTCAAGCTTTTAATCTCTAACAGTAGATCCATTTTGAAAGGCTTCACGTTAAGCAGCTACCACGTACCCAGTGTGGCAGAGATGCCAGCAAGTGCTGTCTCATTGCTGCAGCAGAAGATTGTTAGGAATGAGCAATGACACAGGGCTTGCTGGGACCTGTCCTACCAGCAGTGCTCCCAAAGGACAAAGCAAACAGAAACACAATCCCTGAGAAGCTTGGCGCTGTATTCTGAGAGTATTTAACAGCTCAAGACTCTTGCAGGACTCTAATACGTAGTTTCTAGAACTCAGCTGAGGCCCAGAGCTGCTCAAATTTGGCCAGTTCAGAACACACCCATGAGGAACCACTGTTGAAAGCACATTTAAAGCAAGTGGGATGGGGTGGTGCAGACCTTGGGAAATGGCTGTGTTGGATTTAATTGCCTGCAGCAATGTGCTAACCTGAGACACCTGAGTACTATTCTGGAGATGGCCTCTTCTGTGTGCCTTTCTGTTTGTCTGTGGGGCTAAACATGGCCCCCTCTATGCAGATAACACTCCCCCAATTTCTGTTAGCTGGCCATCATGCTTCTACATTACAGTTCATGTTCATGTTTTGTCCTGGAAACCATCTTGGCTTTGCCTCATTTGTACAGTTTGGCAGTACCAGAACATGGTACTCCCTGAAAATCAAAACACTGAGCTGGAAAACACCAAGCTGGAAAACACCAGGACAAATGGATTTTAGAACAAAAAACCCCACTGTCATTGATTTGCACCAACAATGTACAGCACCTGCTCTGTCCTCTTGCTTTCCTACCAAAGCTGTGAAGGTTCCCTGAGAAATATGGGGAAAATTCAGTTATTGCTGCTGGAGGCTTTGCAATGTAGATGCAAGATGACTTAAAGTAACTTAAAGCATGGTTTTAGTTAAAAAAGGTCTGGATAATGTTGATCTCTAGTTGCCCAAACTGGGAGTAGCACTATGTCCCCCCTCAACTGCCTGTTTTGGTATCCTGAATCTCTGGGTTTTGTGGGCAAAAAGGCAACCAGACTGTTGTATCTGTGAAATGGCTCCTCTAAGAGATGTGATGCCATCTTCTACCCAGCTAATGGATAACCTGAGCAAAGCATCGTGGAAATGAAAAGCGGGTACCAATCCATCTGCTGGCATTAGCAGCCAGGGAAGATTCATGTACACCTGTGTCCATGTGGCAAAAGGTGCGCAGGCTGCCGGCAGTGACAGGCAGCCCTGGAATACTTTGGATTTTGCAGCTGAAAGGCTGAATACAGATATCGGGGGTAAAGAGAAGAGCTAAAGGTGTCCCTGTGGGTGAAGGGAGAGGAAGGGGGATGGCGCAGCAGCAGGAGCCCTGTGCTCAGCTTCAGCTCCATACTTCAAGACAACCTTTCTGATACAGCCTCTCATTCCTGGACCACCTCCTCAGTCTGAGGAACTCTGGGGAACATTTTATACATATATATATATATACACACATATACACACACACATACATATTCTCCCTGTCTGAGCCATGAAGGAAACTTGTCTGCTGCAGAGATGATTTGATCCTCTTTGGGCAGAGGGGAACAAAGATCCTCATGGGAGGCCAGGAGACACTTCCTCAGTTCTAGTGGTGATACATCCCACTCATCATCTCCTCACCCAGCCCCTCATGCAGTTACACACCAGGCACCCACTCCCCAGCTGTGCTCTCCCCTCCTGTACCCACCACTCTCCTGGGTTTGCAGCAGAGCCGGTGCCTCCCTTCCCATTTCCCTTCTGCACCAATCTGCTCTTTAAAGAAATGACTTCTATCTCTGTCCAATTTCATCCCTTTTTTGTGCTTTCTTTTCATCTTCTTTCCAAACTGTGAGTTTTCAGCTCAGGGTAGGAATGGCCAAAGTATAACTCTGGAGTTTTATTACACGGCCTTTTGCAGCCTGGCATGCAGCATTCAGTTTGGAGCGGAGTGTCCTAGCTCTGTTGCATGCCGAGATCTGTTGTCCAGATGAATTAATTCCAGATTATATGTGGGTGTGGACTTCAGCTGGGCAAAATATGGATACCCTGGTTTAGTCATTATTCTCTGATGAATCTCTTGGTGACAGTCTTTGCCCCTATTGTTCTGAGGTGAGCCCCATGGCAAGAAATGTGAAGACAAGAAACAAAAGAATATAAAGAAAGGTTACGAAATCAGATTCAGTAAGGCAGGGTTATTGTCCCTCCATTCTGCCTCTTCTGTCCTCCATTTGAGATTGGATTTCGCAGGCAAAAAACACCCATAGGACAGACAGAACGAGCAGTTTTGAAGGGCAGGTTCTGGTGAGAAGCTGGCACCCGAGCCAAGCCATCACATTACCCCAGCCAGTGAGCACCACACTGGAACCTGCACGGCCCCAGTTCAACCACAGAGAAAGGGAGGAGGAAGTTATCATCAAGTCTTAACATTTTATTTCTTTACTGGGTTAAACAAGGAGCGGAGAAAACCTCTGCCCCAAAATACAACAGAACTGAAAGCATTACAGGTACAGAGACTATTGAACACAGAGAGTAGTAGGATAATATTTTTAATACAACTGAATTATAGCATGGTTTTTGTGTTTTTGTTTGGGTTTTTTTTTTGTTTTTTGTCAAACCATTTTGGAAAAGAAATATAATAGGAACTAGTGCAAAAAAGTTCTAAACATGAAGCACAGTGTATAAAATGGCATAAGAAAACCGTCCCCTCGAGGACACAGTCACTTTCTTATGACAGAGGGGAGAAAGAGAAACAGAAGGGGGGTGGGAACAGAGAGGGAGGGTCTGGGAGGCAGAGGAAGAAAGCTGGAAAGAAAGAGAAACCGGGCAGGGGGATTAGAAAGAACATTTTGACTTCAGCAGTATGGTTTGTTTTTTGTTTTGTTTTCACCTTGCCAGCACGTTCTCTAAAAGGACCTTGTTTGTTTTGTAGGTCTGAGCTCTGTAACCACCGACATGTCACAAGCACTTGAGAAG
>JANRGW010016315.1:1946-23075 GCA_024733675.1 Psilopsiagon aymara | reverse complement strand
CCTCCCCCCTCTTCCACCCTCTCTTTCCCCTTGTTCCTTTTCTCCCTGTCATGTTTCTCCCTTTCTCTTTTCCCCTTTTCCTTTTCCCCCCTTTCCCTTTTCTGACTATTTCTGCAAAATCCTTCATCTCTAAGCAGCAGCATCCCCCACCAGCCCACTTCCACCCAGCAAGGCTCATTCTCAGGCTGGAGAGTGCTGCTGCTGTACAGCTCACTGCTCAAACCTCATTTCCCATCCATGCTCCTGCCTCACTAGCACATCAGCCTGCCCTCCACATCATCCAGACTTTTTCCAGGTCTCAGTTAATCCAAGAGGAGCCATGCAAGCAAAAAGCCTGCAGTGCTGTGGTGACTTTGAACACAGAGCCGGTTTCAGGTTGAAGCAGAAGCATCAGCTTCTCATCCCTGTGCAGTAGTTTGTGTGTCAGCAGCGTTCCCACCAAGCACTGGGGAGGCTGAGATGCTCCTCGATGGTTTTCCTCTTCTGCCAAGCACAAAACTAGTAGGGCGGAAAATACTCCAATAGTATAAACAGCCCTTGCCTAATAGGAACCAAGGAGTATACAAATGTTCTTCTTGATTAAATAGGCCTTCTCTGTTTACATCACGCCAGGGAGCTGTGACACCATAAAGGTAAGAGGGTAAGACAGAAAACACGACCTGAAAGAAGGCTACCAGATTAGACTGTGAAGCCAAATAAGCGCTTACTTATTCCCCTTCCATTTTCGCTTCCTGTAAGGCTTCAATAGAAACAGAGCAACTTTCTGATGAATGCAGGGACAAATGATGGCATCACTTGCTGTTCCTTGGAGCAGTTTTAGTTTTGCCCCTCGAAGCAACAGGACGTTTGAAGATGTCTTCTCTTCTTCCAGGTTACCAGCCTGTCCTGCCGAACCAGCAGCAGGGGTTCCAGGGTCTCATGGGAATGCAGCAGCCGCCCCAAAGCCAGAACCTGATGAATAATCAACAGGGAAATCAGGTGCAAGGCATGATGGTGCAGTATCCAGCCATGTCGTCTTATCAGGTACTTGGCAGCCCTAAAAGAACACTGCTTTTCTTGGCAAGCGCTTAGTTGAATCAAGCTTTCATAGCACAGAACGGCCTTATTACTTCATTAGGGCAGTGTGTGGCAGGAGGCCTGAGGATAAATAGGTTTCTAACTGAAATTGATTTCTTTGCTTCCTGTTTGTGTATTCCTAGTACTCCCGATTTTCATTCTGAGTTGAGAATACTTCAACTGAACAATTTATTGCAGCCTGCAGTGCAGGTAGAACGTCACAAAGGATGAAGGAGTTCTACTTCTTCCTGTAAAGGAAGTGAATTTAAAAGGAAGTAAAGACAAAGCGTTGTTGCTGGTTTGGTTTGGGGGCTTTGGTTGGTTTCTTTTGCCAGTGCAGTATTGTTTCCTGTAATGAAGCCAAAGGCTTTGCTGATCCAATAAAAATTACTCATCTGTGGAGGCTGCTGCCAAGGATCTCAACACCTCTTATAACAAGCTGTAGCCAGGTAGAATTCTGTCGTTTGAGGTTTGAGGAGAGGGAAGGCAGTGGCTTGTACCTGGTTTCTGTGAGATACACCAAGAACCTCTTGAGAGGGGCCTGTGCTTATGTTTCTTGCTGCTCCCTCTGGAAATTTAAGAATCTAAATGACATCAAATTCCTTTCAATAGATTGCACTGCATGAGCAGCCTTTCACCCTTTGCCCCGGCTGTTCAGAAAGCAGCACAGCAACGCAGGTGGAGATGGGGGAATTGCTTGTGGGTAAAATTTCCCCCTTACATCTTCAGAATTGCCATGTTGAAAATGAATTTTAAAGGTTAATGGCCAAGTTAAAGGGTTTAGACCTTTTGGATGGCCTGGATACAACAGGGTTGAGTCTTCTGCTTGCCCTGATCCCAGAAACTCGTATTCAGCTGCCTCATGGCAGACCAGGTAGCAGAGGGATTTCTCCTGAACCCTTCTCTAACACAGTCCTTGGTGTGAGAACAGTTCTGAGCAGCAGACAGTGACACTTTTTGGCAGAACATCTTGTATACTCAAGTTCAGCTAGAAGGAAGGGAGGGAATACATGGGACCTACTTTAATTTGTTTAGTAATCACTATTTTGTTTCCTACTTCTTCTCTTATTCCTGCCTAGGTGCCAATGACCCAGGGTTCTCAAGGATTGCCGCAACAATCATACCAACAACCAATCATGCTACCTAACCAATCAGGTCAAGGAACACTGACAGCCACTGGAATGCCTGTCTACTGTAATGTCATACCTCCTGCCCCACAGAACAACCTACGGCTGATCGCTCCACACTGCCCCTCCAATAACGTTCCAGTTATTTCTGCCAGCTGCAGGACAAACTGTGCGAGCATTAACAGTGCAGGGTGGCAGGTCAAGTACTGACACTGGTTCAGTGTGGCTATACGAGGATAGTGGTGCATTATCTGACTAATAACTCATGGCCTTCAAAGGAAGAGGAACACAACAGGATAATCAGTTGAGGACAGAAGTACTGACTATGTTCAAGTGATTTGCTGCTGGAAAAATCTGTAAAAAAACAAGAATTAAATAAATTTTGAAAAAAAAAAGAAAAAAAAAGATGTTTGCTGGTTAATGGTGCATATTTTTGTCATGTCTGCTAGGTATGCCTTTATAGCTTAGCTAGTGACATGAATTCATTGAGGTAAGATTTTTTCCTACCACTGAACACCACTGTGTAGATTGTAATATCCCCAATTCGGATTAGTTTTGTACTTTGTGTTGAGTTTGTGAAGCTAAAAGTATTTAAAAATATAAGAAAATCACATTGTACCAAAGCTGTAATGGAAATGGTAAAATAAAAGAAATAAAAAAACAAAGAATTACTGAATGGAAGGAATAATTTATATACACTATAGAGGTTTTTTTATGGATATATACTGTATTGTAGTGCTTAATCACAATAAAGCTATTTGACCTCATGGAGAAAGGTCATGTTTCTACCACCTGCTTGGTCTCTTCTCTGTTTCTGAGCGAGTGAACTTCCCTTTGGTTCTGCATTGTCTTGTTCATTAATGATTATTGGGCTGATGGGAGTTTGATGTGAAGGTGATGTACCTGTGTCTCAGCATGCAG
This sequence comes from Psilopsiagon aymara, assembly GCA_024733675.1. Taxonomy (NCBI): domain Eukaryota; kingdom Metazoa; phylum Chordata; class Aves; order Psittaciformes; family Psittacidae; genus Psilopsiagon; species Psilopsiagon aymara. The sequence continues at coordinate 19,971 of JANRGW010016315.1, read as the reverse complement.
TACCATAAGAGCTAAGACCACTGCAGTGTAGGCAGTGTTCGGTGCAGGATGGACCAGATCATCTTCAACTAAGTTTGTGCTTTTGCAATCCCTAGGACCTGTAATGTCACAAACACAATTCACCACTGCTACAAGCCTCTACTAAGTCGTATCTCTTCAAGAGGCCGTACAACAGCTGTATTTAAGAAGACAAAGGACTGGCTGGAAGATCAGTTGCTATTGATGTAGCAATCACAGTTCTTCTGCCACATAGAGGTACTCGACCCAGTTATTGCTGCTCCAAGTACAAAGCCATTTTGCAGCAAAAAGATGGCAACCCAAGTATCTGGTCCATCATGTTCAAGTGGTGGGGATGAACAGTGTCTTTGTCTTTTAAACCAAGCAGCACTGTGGTTGGCCAGGAATTGTTAGAACTTTGTTTTTATTTCCTGTGGCATTTCTCATCATTATGTCCATGTTCACCCAAATTCCCAGCTTGTTCTGATAAATTATTCTTCGTTCATAAATGCTGCATGGAATTCTCCATTCTGCTTCAGTGCTGGAACCATCTGAGTCTTAAATGTGTCTACCAGGCAAAAGCCTATGTTGTTTTTCACTTGAGCTGCATTTTTGATCAGTTTTAAACACCTTTAAAATACAAGTGGAGCACTACAGAACTATGCAGATGCTTCATGAAACAGCCCGAGATCCTTCTATGTGTAACATCTCTGTGTGTGTTAGTACAATTTTAGGTGCACCCAAGATGACAGCAGCCTGCAAGGCTGTTGATCATTGTTAACCTGAATGTGAAACAGGTTTTACTTTTAATTCTAAGATGGGTGGCTTTTCCTTTACACGCTTCTGCTGTTGAAGTGGAAGAGCTACTACCCATAATTAAAGCAAACATATTTCTTTGCAATGCAATGTACAGGTATCTTCCAGAGTTCAGTCTTTCTTTATGCATCTTAAGGTGTGGAATCCAGTCCTATGGGATTATAAGAAAGCCAGGCACTGAATTTTATGTAGTGTAATCACAATTCATTTCCTAAGAGACAGTCGAGAACATGAGCAGGTAAGTAAACACAATTCACTCCTCAATTAGATGTGAAATGCTTTGGCAGAGCCTACTGATTTTCCTTTTATAGATGGGGATACTGCATTTGAATTTTCCCTATGATCCTGATCTCTTGTTTCAGATGCCCTGCATTGTATGGCTTATTGCCTTTTAATGTTTTATATACTGTGGAGGTTTCTGTCCTATAATGACATATCATGGGGTTTGCTGCTGCGGAATGACTGACAGCTGATTGAATGGGTGTCCTCCATGCAGGTTCCAGAGTCCAGCAGGAAGGACCTGCAGGTGACTTTGTGCAGGACAGGTTGTATGCAGCCAGGCTGAAGGAGAATCAGGAGAGGGCAACCTCTGTGAATGCAGTGTCTGGAGAGAAGAGACCCGTTGCTAATCAGTATATTTATTTCCCATCTCTTCTCTGAAGCACTGCTGTTACCTTATTGATCTTCCTTCTTGTCAAAGAACTATGAATGCACTGCCTGGTGGAAAAAAATCTGCTCTCAGCATCATCAGTCAATGGCAAGCTGGGCTGGAGGTCATCTCAGTAGTGATGGGGAAGGGAGTCAATCTTGCTCTTGTAAGGAGAGCATCTCCCTCCTTGTGTGCTTATGCCACTCCTGGTCAGCATATCCCATGACTGACCATGGTCTTGACAATGATGATGGCCATGAGCTCCCACGACTTACCTGTCTCTGCAGTTCAGTGATCGGCTTGTGTAATACCCGTAGGTGGCTGTGGGAGCAGGGATGCTGCTGACTGAGCTCTCAACCTTGCAGTAGCCTATGCCTGCACATAAATACTGCTTCTTGCTGAAATGAGATTTTGTTGTGTGAAATTGAGTGGTTTCAGGAGAAGGTTATAGCCATCCACCCCAGCATGGCCTACATCCTCTGGTTGTCTCACTCTCCAAAGACTTTGAATCTCCTTAGGCATATGAGGAAACTGAATTTGATCTCCCTCAGCTGTGGAGAGTGCCCTAATTATTCAGGTATCATATACATGGGGGAGAATCTCACTTGGTGGTGCACAGATTTGCTTTATGCTGAAGAATTTATACTTGAAGGCAATGAAGTAATTCTGTGTCTGTATCAAGTGAAGCACAAAGATTATTCCCTGATTTTTTTAATCATACAATATTTTCATGTCTTTCTCCTAAGCTTTGTGTTCCTCAATAGAAGTCTTCTGAGCTGGATTGGTTGGTGGCCTTCTGCTCTTAAAGCAGAGGTGTTTCAGCATTGTCAAAGGTGAGGAGGAGGAGGAGTTAAAAATAAGTGACCTGGAAATACATGGAACAAAAACTGATAGATGAAGCTCAGCACATTGTTCTCAGTCCTTTGAAGTCCTTTATAGCACTCTCTGTAAGATGGGAGCTGTCACACTCACCTGGACAAACTTAGTTCAAGCAACTTGGCAATAGGTCACCTTGGATTCAGAGTCCATCTCACAGCAGTGATGTACAGGGCGTGCTCCTCTCCTTCCTTTTCTCTGCTCATCCTTTGGAATTGGGCAGGCTCAGCCTGGTTGCGGTGCTGGGGACTGTTTGCATTTTCCTTTTACCTGCTCCATACTTGCTTTGGCAGTTGTATATTGCTTCTTCCTTTTTTGTATGCTGAAGCTGATGGAAAGCTTTCCCAAGGCCCCTCACAGACTTAATTTACCACTGCTTTTTAAATGACATTGCACTTGGAAGTGAAAGAGCCATATCCTGAATTAAGCTGACTGCAACAGTTGACACTGATCAGCCTTTTAGATGAGTCTGATTCGTTTGGGCTGTAATTTGCAGATGCTGTACATCCTAATAGAAGCCAAATGCCATTTGCTCTTGTTTTGCCCTTTGTGCTGCCCAAGAAGTCAATGAGTTCTTTCTAAAACTGCATTCCCTTATGTTTCTGTTTAGCTCTGTGTGAACAGCTTCCTTTACTGAAGGAAGACTGCATGAATTATTGCAGCAGCAAGGAATGGAAATGTGTGGCAAGGCTGTAGCATGCCCAGAGCCTCTTGCTCTCTGCCCCATTAGCTGCTGTGCAGTGTGGCCCTGGCATAGCCATTGAGTGTTCCAGTGCCACTGTTCAGTGGCATTCCCTGAAGCGATGCAAAACACACACTGGTCAGTGTCCTTTCGGCTCACAGGGCTGTTGAGCTATGACATGTGTCGACCCTTCGGGCTATATAACGGTATCTCCTTTCCTCCTTGGGTTTTCAAGGAAAACTTTTGGAGGCTGCAGATTAAGGAAAATAAGTCAAAACCTCTTTGCCTTTAATGCTGCAGATGCAAAAGGCAGTGATGGAAAGGAAATGTAAGTAGAAGACAATGTTATAGCAAAGAGATATGTCCCCCCCAGTACAGACATTATTTCCACTGAACTCTACTGGATACCTCCTGAGAAGAACACTTGAAAAGGGCCTCTTGGAGTGCTGTGTATCTTGAGATAAAAAGCAGACCTCACCGTTCCTAAGGCTACCTGGGGTTTTTAACCCTGAGGGTGAATCATATGGGTGTGAATCAAGGCACTTGCCATACCCAGGTTTTGCTTGCAAATTGATGCCCGATCATCCCGGCCATCAGAAAAGCCTGCTTTTATGTACATGGCAAACAGCTGAACATGAAACGCTTTGGTAATTTCTGTGGTTGCAGTTAGTGGCCTCTGAATGCGGTAGGAAAGACAAGAGAGTTGGAAGTAGACAAGGCTGGAAATTCTCTGCTTAGCTCCTGTTAACTTTGCTCTCACCAGGATCAAATCTCATTGCCAGGTGGAATTTGTGGGGAAAAGAGCTCCTGTGCATGCGTGTGTGTGAAAGAAAGAACTTTCGTGGTGGAATGAAAGGAATTGTTTGTTTTATCCTGAAGCATTTCATTTAAAAACAAAGGTTTTACAGAATTCCTTGTGAACCTGTTTTCTCGTGCTTCTGCTTTCCATGCTCAGTGTTGCTGATTCATTGAAGGCATGGTTAGTCATGGGACGTGCTGTCAGGAGGTGGGTGGTCATGGTACAGTGCTTTGATGTGCAAAATTCCATGCAGTTATTTGCACAATAAATGATCTTATCTAAGAACCAAGGAGGGGAAGAAAACCTGACATTGAGATCGAGCTTTAAATTGTAAATCTGGACAAATTCTGCCTTTGAGATAAAAAAGCTCCTCAAATACATTAGAGAATATTTCCCCAGGGGAAAGGAAACAAATCACTGTCAGTGCCTCACACCATGCCATCCATTGTAAAGGCAAGGAGATCACACCTTAAAGTGCTGGGCATTTGTAAGCTTCCTATAAACAGCAGTTTAGAGCAATGCACAAACAACCTCATTAACAGGAAGTGAAGCAGAGGCCAGTGAGCATCCATTATCTCCCTGACCCAAATTTTCAGTGAAGGCCATGTCCTGACCACCCTTAAGCTTGAGGTGAGGTTTCTCTCATGTGGAGCAAGCCTGAATGAATTTGCATGAAGTTCACATGTGGCACTTGAGCCAAGCTGCTGCTTGCATTAATGGCCACTCTTTCATTTTGTTTCATCTGTACAGCGTGCTGCAACTCAGAGCTGCTTCAGGCATCCTCAGCCCTGCTTCCTACTGGGTGCATAAGCCTGTTGGGCACCATATTCCCATGACTATGGGCTATGCACAGGTTGATAGTTCTTTTGTCAGCATGGATATCAGGAAGCCACATGTCATGGGGCTCACTGCCATCTTCCACCAAGCTGAAATTAACAGGGAGTGTTTCAGAAACTACAAAGGGGTCCAAATTGTACATAGCACACTCGGGTAAATCTGAATGGCTGGATAAATCTGGATCCTTCCCGCTGTCCTGGTGATGGAGAGGGAGGAGGAAAAGGTTTGGTTCAAGTATTTCTTGATTTTTATCTTCGCAGTCCATTGGGACTTGAGGATTATGTGTAGTTGGCACGTGGTGGAAGAGGTTACTGATGTTGTGTGCATAAAGCTGTTGGAGACATCAGAGCTTGTCACACAGCAGTGGAATGAGCTCTGGACAGGAAGCATTCAGAAAGCATAGGGAAAAAATTGATCTGAGAGTTGTTTTATTATTTATTCATGTGCTTCTCTTCTCTCCCAGGCTGGGGTTGCATTTGTTAGAGAGCTGCCTTACTCTACAGCAGATGCTCTGTGGTACAGGACTAGAAGCACGGCCCCTCTTTGCTTCAGAAATAATTGGGGTTTGGATCCATGTCGTTTGAGGGATTTTGGAGTGGGAAAGCTAATAGTCTGAACAGACGTGCATATCTGGTTAGCCAAAATGTCTGTTAGGGAGAGTAACAAATGGTGTTGAGTGTAAGTGTGCAAGAGGGAAGCTGCAGAGGACCCTTCTCATGTAGCTGCAATTTAGCCATAATCTCATTGATGACACCATTCATCCCATCAATAAAGTTTGTTTCTGTAAAACAAGGAGTGAGGTGTAACTACAAAGGCACAAACAGTTCTTCCAAAGTGCGTTTTGTGCAAAGAAATGCACCTGTATTTGTGAGAACTGAAAAATCTCTTCTGCATTCAAAAGCAGCAGCAATACCTGCGAGCAAGCAGAAATGCCAAGGTCTTTTTGCTCAGCTCTGCTGTGATGAGCTCTGTGGATGCTGTGAGTGGCTGAAAGAGGAATTTTATTGCATCTTTTATCCCCTTCCTCGTTGTACTGCTTGTTCCAGGTAAACAGGCCTGTACTGCTGGGAGCTGGAGTTAAAGGGGCTTTGAAACATCATCCGCAGAAAACTAATGACTTGGACACAGTAGGAGAGGTGTGATGGTCACTGGTTTTGGGAGCATGCGGGGAGGCTCAGGGCAGATGGAATGCTACTGTTTGCTCTGGGCATGTGTGCCGAGCCCCTGGGGAACAGTGTGGCAAAGCCACTGTAGCTGCTGGCTAAAGCATGGAGCCTGCCATTGTGCTTGCTTGTGCAGGCACATGGGTGACCTAGTACCGATGTGGCATGGAAGTGAACTCATATCCTAACTGCTTGTTCTCGGTGCCTATTATGCCTATTATGGACACTCTTGTGGTGCTTTTTGTACAGTGGAAGCATGAAAAAGCCAGTGCTGGCTACACACAAGGTATGCCCCCCAGGGAGGGCATTTCTTATATCAGCAATATGTATCAGATCAGTAGGAAAAGGATTCCTAACACTCTGGCACCCTTGAGGTCCAGAAGGGAGATGAAAGAGGTGCTAATAACCACACTGTGGAGCTGTGTCTTGGGAGGGGACCGATCTTTTGAGCTCACATAGAAACACAGGCAGAAAAGACACCATTGATGATCCTCTGCCTGTGCTACCTACAAAGAGTATTTCCCTTTGCTGCTGCTGATTTCGATAGAAGAACAGCTATTATGCTCAGGTTTTCACAATAAAGATGTATCCTTTACAGAGATCTGTAAAGATGCAGTATTCTAGGGTGGAATGAATCGCTCTGAGCAAGTCCCCATTCCTCTCTCTGTTGACAATACGGGAGCCAAGATAATTAGTGCAGCTTGATATCTAACTCCTAGGTGGTGAGAAGTGGGATAAATGATACCCAGGGCATAGAAATCATTCCAGGCAGACCAATGACAACCACTGGATTGTCAGCACCTTGCACCAACTGTCATTAAAACACACACCTCCACCCCCTGATACATTACCAAAGTGGAGCACAGCCTCTTAAAAATGAATCAGTGCAGTGTGTCTCATGGGTGGCAGCTGGAGAAAAAGCTTGGAGGTCTGGGATGCTCTCTCACAGAATGGCTTATTTCTGAAACAGATTAGTAAGATCCTGAGCTGCGGGAAGAGCAAGGGAAGTGCTGGGATGTGATCTTTGCTGCTGACAGCTAACGGAGCGAGGGTTTCCAATTCAGTGCACCGTGCCTGTGAATCCCAGAAAACCAAGGGTCACAGCCATTCTGGTTTTCAGTCTATTACTCCCTGTATTTCTTCTCAACAGCCAGTTATATGTGTCTGGCTTCTGAGCTGGTTCATTTCAGAGTGAAACGGTGGCTGGCAGCTTGTAAGAGAATCTGGGTCCCACGCCAGCCTATGCAGGGAGTTAAGACCCTGACAGCAGAACTCCACGTTGTTGGTGGCTGTCAGATGGCAACAAATGTCATCTGTGAGCCCGACTGCCTCAACAGATGCACATTCCTGTCAGTCAGTTTTGGTTCACATCCACACTTAGCTTGCAAATAGCACCTAATGCTGATGGCCCTAGACTGCAGCTATGTGACCTTCTGGTCACTTGTGTGGACCGAGCCGTCCTGGCATCTGCGAAGCTTGGAGTCGCGACAAAGCAGGCATCCAGCTCAGTAATCTGCTGCGACACTTGAGCCTGCATTTGTCTCTTGCTTGCTTACAGCAGCCAAAGCAGGCATTAAGAGCCCCCTGTCCCTGTGGCACTGGAATCTGGAGCCATGCTTCAGGAGACGCCATTGCCTCCTCCCAGCCAACACTGGTAACTGCTGGGCAAAGCCCAATGCTGGAGTAAGCTGAAGTGAGCAGTGTAAATATTGCACACACTCGGCTTTTAGAAGCAGCAGAGCCCTCTGGGGATGGGCAGAACAACTTTGCCAGCATTACTTTTCTAATCTCAGTCACAGCAGATGTGTTCTCCCCAGAGCAACAGCAAACCGGAGCAGTGTCCTCATGGGTCCAACTGAGGGTGGTGGCAATGCAGGGCTGAGAGGCTTCTCCATGGGCAATCCGCTGGGCTTTGGTCATAGAATCATAGAGTGGTTTGGATTGGAAAGGTTCTTACAGGTCATCCACTTCCAACCCCAATGCAATGAGCAGGGACCTTTCAAATAGATCAGGTTGCTCAGAACCACATCTCTCCTTGAATGTCTTCAGGGATGGCAGTGCACGTACGACAGTGAAAGCACTAACATCGACAAGGACAAGTATAAATAATTAGTTAATTTAGTGTTGAATGATTTGATTTCTTCACTCGTTTTCCTTCCCTCCTTCTGATGTGTTTTCTCAGCTGTACATTTTCCTTGAAATGCCATTGACCATTGAACATCAATTAGAAGAGAAATGAGGAGTTGTTTTTTAAGCACTATCACCATCTCTGAATTTCCCTCTGAATTTTGTAGATTTTCAACTCACCACTTCCCTAAGGTTTTCTTTCTTTAAAACAATATTCACAGCTACAAAATGGTCTTGGAAATAGAATGTGCTATTAAAAGTATAAAAACCCCAATACACTGGAAAACATATTTCCCCCCTGACAGAAATTATCTTACATGTTGTTGGCACTCAGGCTGGCTAATATGCCTTTGGTTGAAATACATGAGATACCAAATGTGACTTCAGTCGGCGTGTCCACTTCAAAGAGCAGTATGGTTGGATGTGTGCTGTTGTGCTGTCCGTTGCAAAACACAGGCAGGAAAACTAGGGGCTGGGTTTGCAAAGTCCTTATAATTCCCTATTTTACACAAAGTGGTGCCAGTGTGAGCTGCAGCTGTGAACCTGCACTAAGGACCACTGCTTTGCATGTCTGTGGCCATCTTTGTGCACAGATTCAACTCCCACAGTGTGCTGGAAATAGCAGTAGTGGCATGGACATCCAGGAGAATGAGGATGGCTTTGGATGTTGATGACGTGGAGCTTCATAACTGAACTCTGGGTTTTTGCTGCTAATTCTTGCTCTCTTTTACTGAAAGCCTTAAAATTCCGACCCTCTCTCAGGGAAGTGCTGATTATCCAGCAAACCCTCACTAATAGCACCAAACTCTCGATACTAATTTTCCCCAGATGTTTCATTGTACACTCCCTGTGGAAGGAGGCAAGCCTCATCATTTCTTAGCAGATGGAACCACTTGGGTGAAGAGGTTTGACCAAGATCTTGCAGCAAGTTGGCAGGCAACGAAATAAAATAGAGAACAAAAAGAGTGCAAGAGTGCAAGAGAGGTGCAGAGTTCCTCCCTGTAGCTGATGTTAAGTCTAGAAGACATCAGCATGGTAATGCTCGAGGCTATGACGAATTCCTCATCCCCAGTGTTGCAAAGGAGGGTGCAGAATGAATCCCAGCAGTAGGATTCATGCCTTGCTCATTCAGAGCAGCTTAACTTCAAAGGCAAGGAGCAAAATCTGTGTGGCTCTACCCCTTCCTTCTCTTACTGTACTTCTTTCCTCAATTCATTTTTTCTCCTAAGAGGTGGATAACAGGGTCGTTGATATATTGGCAACAGGAGAAATTCAGCTTGGGCAGCTTATAGGGCCTGACTTTTCAAGATGACAGGTTTTATATATATGTATAGACAGATACAGCTATAGATATAGATATATAGATAGACATTTGTTCTTTTGGTTATCTCTGAAATAAAGTTGTCTAAAGTTAGGAGTGTAGAAAGGCTTGAGAGAGCTGAGAAAGCTCAGAAAAGATGGACAGATGTGATTTTCTTAACTACCATTGCTCTAGTGAAATAAATCAAAGGCAGCTTTAAAACTTCCCTGCTTGAACTTCTCTTCCCCTTCCCTCTCCCTGGGGTTTCTGTTTTAGAGCTCTTGGACTGATTTGTTGAGGCAGATCAAAGGATAAAGTATTTCTCAGCTGGTCTTATTTCTCTCACTGAATCACAGTGGCAGGAGACAGGCATCTCATTACAACTGGGAGAGGGCTCCTGTGAAACCAGCTTCATTACAGCTGGGAAGAAAAATAAGATTCTGCTGGAGCCATAGTTCAGCCTCACCATCACAGCAATAAACTATTTTAGAAAGAATAAGTAATGTCACACTGCTTCTCATTAGGGTATGAGGCTGAGTGTTAATATGATGTTAAACACATCTGAGCAGTTCTGTTTCTGCCTGGCACCATGAAGCCTTTGAAGTACCTCTTGGGTTTGCCCAGTTTCAAGCATGTTTCCCCTGTGCTTGTTCCTTTTCTTCCCTCTTCAACAGTGTGTCAGTGAACAGATAGGGCGAGGAGGGGGTTATGCACCTCGGCAGCTTATGAGCCTTCTCCAGGTGCTGATTGATTTGTAAGGCACCAGTAAGTACCGGGTCCAGATATGTTTTCAGGGTGGATGAACACGGTTATCTGAACCCAGCTGTGGCTCCTTGTGGCTCCTTAGCTTTTCCAGGAGTGCATTGTAGTATAAACCAAGAAACTCAGCACCAGCAGAATCCAGTCCTGTTGCCTGTGACCTTCAGGCTGACAGCATCTCAGACCAAGCAGGTCAGGAGGTTACCTCTTGCTGCAGACCATGCGGATGGAGTCTTTTCATCAGCTCCTGTCAGCGAAGGGGCAGAACAAGCTTTCCCCCTTTGCTCCCTGCCCTTGTTCTTCCCCCAGCACAAGCCCTTAGTAGTGCCAAAAAGAGGAAAAATCCCAAACCCACATTGTTTTAACCAGGGTCCATGCTGCGGTTTGCTCACGGCTATACAGGCTTTATGGATGAGGCAGTGGAAATGATGGCTCCATTCAGCAGCAGAGCTGGTCTGTGAAATTATCCCCTGAAAGAATTTCAATCTCAAAGAAGTGCAAAGAGAAGAAATGACCCGAGGGAAATAACCCAGCTAAGGCCACAGTCACTGGCAGGGATAAGAACAGATTTCAGGTCTCCTGATGCCCAGCTGCATGCAAGAGGGCTCGTTGGGATTTCCTGTATGCCAGCGGTACTCTTTGGTAGCTCCTTCATCTCGACTTTCCACCATGCTCCCACATGGCCACATACATCAAGGTTGTCTGTGGGGCCTCTGACCAAAGTTGATGTCCTTGTGGGTGCATTTTATGTATATGTAATAGCTAAACACATATAAAAGCATCATGAAGAACAGTGGAATTTTGTGCAAATACAAAGCTAAGCATGAAAACAGAGGAAATGTAGCTTAAAAGGGACCTTCTGTGTCAAGGAATCCTGTCCAAAGCACTGTGTCACCCCGGTGCTTTCATCCAGGGATGACAATAGAACCATTCTGTCCCTCTGCCCCTGTGTGCATGGTTCGGAGCCATGCCCACTCAATGCTTAGAGACCATCCAATCTCCAAACATCTGCCTAGATTTTCTGAGGTGACTGTAGCATAGATTTGAGCTGATATTAAACACAGATGGTGAGGCCTCTGTAGCATCAGGAGTTGATCCAAATCTATGTTTTCCTGACTGTGTTACACAGTTGGTGTTCAGCTACCCCAAGAACACCATTTTAAGTAGCTGAGCAGGCACCTTGATGCTTGAAAAGCTGTATCAGGAGCATGTACCCACTTCATGCATCCTACCACCAGAACTGACCTGTACCCAGAACCCAGTTCCTGCTCCACGAGCACTTCTACAAGAGGCTGGGGCAGGGAACCAGAGTTTAACTAGCAGCAACTGTGTCAGGGTCCCCACATGCTGCCTTCTCTATTCTTACAGGAACATTCCAAAATCAGAAAGAGATGGGGAAACATCTTAGTCAACTGTTGTGCTTTTGCTCATGAACCAAAACTTTGAACAGATATACCTCAGAGAAATGCTAAGAAGCACAAAGTCTATTCCACAAACATCCTTCAGTTTTGCTATTGTTTCAAGGGGACTTGGGTTTGATACTCTGATTAAGGCTTGACTCAGTTAAGCACCAGCTGCAGGTTGCTTACAGCCATTGGTGCTGATGGGGCAGCTGTGTATAATTGCTCTTCCTGTTAACCCAGGTTCTTTCTTCCAGAAGGAAGCAAAATGGTGGGCAGAGAGGTAGGAGTCAGTCCTGGTTCATATTGTTATTGTATCCTGTAATTCTGGTGTCTGAGAAGGGATGGTTTGAGATTGGTTTGCATGTTGGTACAGCAGGGATAAACTTTTCCTACTGTAGTAAACAGGGGCACTGCATTAATGAATTGATTCACATTGTGAAATAAGCGCTTTGAGGGTGATAATGTGGGTGCCGGGTGGTTGGGTTGTGAGCAGTGGTGCAAAGTTCCTTTATGTTCCAAAGCTTTTCCTTGCATTACATCAAATTTGGGTCCTTGCCTTTTCCTTCTAAGTTCACTGGTCCTCCTGTTACAGGTCTTATGAGATCTCAGTGCAGGGTATTGCTCTAATCCTACTGTTGTGTAGCCTGAGTCCCTGATCAACCCCATCTCTGCAGTCCTTGAGCTTTTCCCCACTCAAATTCACACCCTGCTTGCTTGCTCTTGTCTATTTTGGCTCAGTCCAGCTGCCGGGCAGAGCAATCAGCTGCAAAGGGCTGCTGCTGTGCCGCAATCAGTGGTAGATGCTCTGCAGCTGCGATGGACTTGTGGGCTTGCCCTCCCAGAGGTGCCTTTGCAGGTATAGAATAGGAGCTAAATAGGACCCACGACTGTCTCAGCAATGGAAATCCTTAATGTGAGCACAGACATTACCATTTCTAGAAATGTCCTAGCAATGGTGATCAGTGAAAACCTGCTATGTGCCCTTTTGTGGGCAGTATTTGCTGCTTGCCTTTGCTGCTCTGAAGTTCTCTCTGTTCGCTGGCTCCCCACAGATCTTTAGGGGATTTGTGTGTGTTTGCTTCTCTCTATATTTTAATCTTCTGAATGCTGGGCATCCTTAGCTTTTCACTGTAGGGAACAGCCAAAGTAGAAGCAATGCTTTCTCTTTTAAGCACATAGCTGTGATTTTTTAACTTCCTCCTAGCACAGAGGACATTAGCAAAGGATATAAAAAGAACTGCAAAAGTAGCTGTGTGCATTAGAGTGCATGAGTGATTACAGAATTGAGACTGCAGATCTATATTCACTTATAAGTACTGCACATGTACTGCTGTGGCCTGGGCTTGTGTGTTCTGCTGCCATCTCTTTATGGGTTATGCAAGACCTGCATGCTTCACTGTGCCTTAAGGCACCCTGAACAAACAAATACGAGCTACTCTGGCACTGCTTCAGATAACATTGTCTTTTCTTTCTAATGCTGCAGCTAGTAATTTCTTTGCACAGTGGAAAACTCTGTAGCCCCGGTGGGAGGTTGGCAGCATGCAGTTCCCTGTCTAGGAATAACTTTCAGAGGCTCACTCCCCGTTTATTTCTGGTTTGTTTCAGAAGGCTTTTTTAAATCATATCAAGTGAAGCTGTGGGATTCTTTGCCCAGTGCTGCCACTGATGACCACAATTTATAGGCAAACTCCTGGAAGAAAGATTGGATAAGATGTAGAGAAAGGCACTGTCTCTCATTCAGAAAGTCCTCTGAGCCTTAAATCCTGAAACAGTATTGTGGGGAAGGCACAGGAAATGCTTTCCCAGCCTTGTACTCACCCTAAAGTGCTTTTTTCAGGCTCAGAGAGGGAACCAAGTGCTGGATTGACTTTGCTGTGATTCAATACAGCCTGTGTTCTCCTTCAGTCTCAGCAGGTACCAGGTTATTGTTGAACTGGCAGTAAGGTCATCTAGGTGAGCTAATGTGGTATGAATCTTGTTGGGTACCCCTTTTTGCTAATGTGTAATTGTAAGACTCTATCAATGTCATCTTCTGTGCCTGTAGGGCACCCAGTGAAACACATGAAACCCATTTCTGATACAGCCCCCTCAAAACTTATTATTTACAAGTTTATGAACCTGACAATGACTCTCCCAATAACACAGAATATCTTGTTTAGCTAAAACAGCCGTATGGATGGCCAACAGCTTCCCACATCCAGACTGATTAAGGTGGCAGCTGATAAAACAGGACTTGACCTATTTCAGACCTCATTGAATTTTTGCCCTGGGTAGCAAGAGAAGTAATTTAGTTTAAATCATATTGCTTTCTTTTTTCAACTCCACTCCTAGCCCTTATGTTCTGCCCAGATCAATAAGAGGGAGAGTCTCTAAACAAGATCCTGTTAAGGCAATGACCTTAAACTTCAGGTGAGTTTAATAAGTCAAACAATTGTTTCTCTGAGGTGCTTTGCCCCTGCGTGGACCACGGGCAGATGCAGTTAGCATTGAATTCAGAGACTTTCCTCATTGGTATCAGCAGCAGTCTGAGGAGTTATCTTTATACCAATATGCAGGGACTTTGTCATCTTGCAGACTTCTCTTAAAGCATTCAGAAAGTGGTTTATGTCATTAAGTCATATTGAACTTCTGCTGTGCCTGAAGTATATCCAGTTCCAGATTTCCCAACAGGCGGTTTTCGGGTTCAAAAGTACCAATTCATCATTGGTTGAACTAAGCATAGGTTTGGAAAAAATAGAACAGATAACCCCCCCACAAATAAGCACAACCACCACCCAGCCTGGGAAAACCCACCCTTTGAATTTTGTCTTCAGATACATTGGCCTAGAATTTACTAACTGTGGGTTCTAAGAGAAGAAGCTGAAACCATAACGCTGTACTTTGCAACTTTGAACTGAGGAATTTGGTCTGGACTTTTGTGAAGGGGTTGTTGGGTTTGGGGTCGTTCCTCATTTTATGGCTTTCTGGAGTTTGCTACTTTTGTTGGGCTTTTTTCTTATTTGTCATTAAAATCAGGGGTTGGTTGGGCAGAGGCAATACGCAGTTCCTGCAGTTCCTTGTATAAGGTAGGACTGTGTTTCTGCCTGGGTAAAAGAGGTAGCCATCTAGGACATCAAAAGAGGATGTCACAAAAATGAAGGGCCTGCAGCTGGTTATTGTCTTGGGGGAAGTTTCTCTTCTGCAAGAGAAGCAGTGCAGGTGGAGTATGAATATAATCCACAGCAGGGACATGGAGGAAGAGAAGAAAGAGTGGAGAAGGGGGGGAGAGTATGTGTGGGACATGATTGTACCCCAGCCTTCTTTCTTCACCAGGAAATCTGCATCCGGGCATTGAATTCAAGGAGAAACTCTTCTGTTTGTTGTGATAGCTGTAAAAGAAGGCTTACCTAGGATGTTTTGCCTTCACAAGACTAGCTGGGGTCCTTCTGCTTGTACCTTTGCATGGCAGGGCAGAACTGGGCTCCTTTTCATACAGCTGTCCTATGAGAACTATTGTTTCCTGTAAATCATCCATGTTATGACCTTAGGTATTCTATATGGTAGTCATAAGGCAGAAAATTATGATCTATTTCTTATCCAACTGTCTGCCCTGTAGAAAATGAGTGTGTCTGTAATTGGGCATGAAGTATTTTAAATTGGGCTATCAAACAGGCTGCATCTGTTGTTCTCCTTATTATTATTCATTACACAATCACAGACACTGATGTTGTGTTTTCATTAATTTTTCTATTAACTTTTCCCCATCAATGTGATTAAAGATTCATTATTCTGAAGCAGAGCAAAGCAACCTGCCACCACCCCCCAAACCTGAAGATTGGATCAAAACTGTCCTGAGTATGACATTAAGCAAAAACTGATTCAGCCTTTTAAAAATGAGGTATCTCTGTAAAGAAATATGTTAGCAGAGGATTAGCTGTTCAAATGGTCAAGTCAAACAAGGCATAATCAGGGCTAACTTTACGCCTCCTCCTCATTTTACTTCTCCCTTCTGTGATTTCACCACCCTTTAGATGGGAGCTGAACTTAGTACCAATTATCTTGTACCAATTATCTGTGTATTTAATTTGGCCATACAATTGGCAGACACTTCCAACTCGGCTAATTTTTTATATGCTATGTATTTAATGGAGCTGAAGGATTTTTTTATTCCCTCTTGTTATAGCCCTTTAAGAAATATGTGTGCTCTCCTGCCTCCTATCTCTTTCTGACTGCAATAAGCCATGTTGCCTTCAAGTTGGGACTGTTCCTAGCAGCTTGTGAAGAATGGCGAATGATGGCAATAGAAGTTAGACTGCCTCTAGGTTTGGTGCATTCGTGTGGATTTAGCAAATGTAAATTGATTACCATAGTTTCAGCAGTATTATTTTGCTGTATAAAACCCAGGCATGACTATTTCCTCAATATATGAGCCCTTTTTCCCCCAAATGCACTACATGTGACTACCCTCATGTTAAGCCACTGACAGAAGGGAGTATGGCATAATGGGGCATGGAAAGAGACTCATGTTTAAACCTGCTTTTCCCAAAATCTTCCATATTTTTTCCAAGCTAATTTCAACATAGTGCTTTTAGGGAATCAATTAAAGGATTCGGATGTGTTAATGTACTTTGAGGGCTTCCTGGCGCTTGCTGCACTCCTCCTGTACTTCAAGAACAGGCTGTCTTAGGTTACATGCTCACTCCCATTGGCAGCAAAGGCAGCACTGATCATTACCTCCCCAATGGGAATTGGTTTTCCTCACAGTTGCCAGTGTTTAGATTTTGATTTAACAAAGCACCCAGGCTTACCCTGGAACACTGATATTACTTCATTTAGTCTTGTCTGTCTCACCTAATGGAAAATGGATTAAACTGTGTGTGTTAGAAACTGAATCACAGTCTAATTACCCAGCTGGGAAGAACTTAAACTGCTGTCCACAGAGGAATTTGGGCAAGGGACTTGCCCCAGAGGCCGCTGGCAATGCTCTATCTGGTTTATGTGCTTTTTCCAAAGTGTGCATGTGTTCATTAAATGACTTGTTTTGTACAGAGCACAGGTTGTGTATGTGCAATTGTCTTGTCTGAGACCAGTAAGGGTGCACTACTTACCACTCATCTCCTGTGGGAAGCATGTCAGAAATAAGGCCATACACAAAATGCATCAACCTGTAATGACAGTGAGGTGGGGAGAAGTAAGTTTGTGTGTGGGCCACAGATGCATAAGGAAGGCAAAAGGAAGAAACTGCCTCAAGGTCGTACCAAGCCAGTGAATTCATCCATCTAGGAGTTGGGTAGCACGTGTGCCCTGGGTTTGAGCTTTAATCCATCCAAATATTATGTGTGTGCGTGTAATAGTAACTGATGTGCTCTCAGGAAACAACAAAGGTAGCCAGATCCCTCTGCAGATGTGCTTCTCCTGGAGCTTCCTGACTTTGCGGAATCCAGTTCTGAAGCCAGGATTTTCCAAGGGTCCTGAATTCAATGGAGATCCTTATAGGACTCCAGTCATAACCTGCTGCTACCAATGATGGCTTAGCTAATACCATCTTCCCACACCAATTTCTAGATAGCTCAGCACATAATGCTTGAGTGGTCAGCAACTGATCAGTGAATGAGCCATGGAGTGTGCTTGATGCCTCCGAAGCATCTGTGAGCAGCGAGTTCAGCCTGTGCCCTTCCTGGGAACAGGCACCTCCAGGTACTGCAGTTGTTACCAGCCCATGTGAATCAAGATTTTGATAGACTGACATTGTGGTTTTAGAGACAAATAACTTTCATGTACTGTAAGACAAATTTGACAAGGCTTAGATCTATAGGCAGAAGCAAGTGACACAAATGTAGGCTCTATACCAACATATTCTGTGAGTTATCTTTAGTGTCACCCATCTAAAAAGCTCTGTGGCTGGCATCCACATCTTGCGAAACTTCAGATACTGGTTAAATATTGTTTTCACACGGGGAGAAGTCTGCTGTTTTCTCCTTGAAGAGGCCTTCAGCTTCCAGAGTTTGTAATTCATAAAGAGAATACTTAATTAAGGCATCAGGAGGAGGAAGGGAGAGCACTTCTTCTTTCTCTCACTTTTTGTCCCCAGGTGCGCTTCTTGTCCCTTCTTAATTTTGAAAGAAGGAAAATGCTGATATCCTCTGGACATGGCTGTATAGGGCCATCTTCTGGTCAGGCAGTACATACAACCCTGTCCTGAGTGTTAATGCAGCCTGAGGATGGGATGAGCAGCAACTCTGGCAGCAGACACTGCTTTATATGGACAAAGCAATGAGACCAGTGTGTGCTCCTCTCTCAATAGAGGACACAGATGATGCAGGAGGGGGGTTGTCCAACAGCTTTGAGGTGACAAGTTCTACATGGGAAAATTCAGGGAGGAAAGAAGCTGTGCAGATATCCAATAAACCACGTTGTACAATGAACCCCGCAGCATTAGTGCAAATTTTGGGGTATTTCTTGCATTTTTATACCTGCATTTTTTTATTCTGATTTCTCATCATTAAGTACCACTTAATCAGGATTAATGAGGATGATTGGGGGCTGGAGTATGAAAACAGTCTGAGAAAGTTGGGGCTGTTCAGCCTGGAGAAGAGAAGGCTGCGTGGAGACCTCATAGCAGCCTTCCAGTATCTGAA
>JANRGW010016314.1:0-45562 GCA_024733675.1 Psilopsiagon aymara | reverse complement strand
TCTTGAAAATGGGGGTTATATTTCCCTTTTTCCAGTCATCAGGAACTTCACCTGACTGCCATGATTTTTCAAATATGGTGGACACCGGCTTAGCAACTTCATTTGCAGCTCCTTCAGGACCCACGGATGTATTTCATCAGGTCCCATGGACTTGTGAACATTCAGGTTCTTAAGAAAGTCTCAAACCAGATCCTCTCCCTACAGTGGGTCCAAGGTCTTCATTCTCACAGTCCCTGCGTCTGACTTCCAAGACAGTGTGTGGTGGCGTGGATAGAGAATTTGTCAGTGAAAAGTGAGGCAAAGATGCCATTAAGAAACTCAGCCTTCTCCAAATCCAGGGTAGCCAGTTCTCCTGATACCTTCCGGAGAGGGTCCACACTGTCCCTAGTCTGTCTCTTATACTATCTTAACTGAGTATTAGACACACAGCAACAAAAGAAGCATGCATATTGAATTTTGGGTTAGTTTTTCTACACGTAATGCTATAATAAACAGTATCATAACTTATATTTACCATTTTTTAAGATTAAAAGTATGAAACACACGCTTCTCTTCTCACCAGGCAAAACAGCCATTGCTACATTTACTGAATTTAAAAATATTACAGATAAAATAAGTCTTTTCCAGCCCTGCAAACACACATCTCCTATTCATGAAACTAGCCCCTTCAGCACTTGCAAAACCACGCATGCCTTAAGCACTGCACATCCACCATCAAAACAGTACAAGTCCCCTCCATGACATATTTTCTAGTCTTTTATTTAACCAAGTTTAAGTGACTCAAGAGATAAGCCTTAAGCTTCACCAGCCCTGGCGAGGCCAACAGCATTTTCTCAACTGGGATTTAACATACAACTGAACAAATGTGGTCTTAACCTAAAGCAAGTGAAAGATAAGAAGTGTCTTGTGAGAATGTCTTTCTCCAGTGTCTGTTAAACTATTTTATGTCACTAAGAGCACAAACATCACTATCTCTCCCCACTCCTCAGATATACCTCAATGTATAAGACTGTGGCAATTCAGGTTTTTTTTTTTTTATTCAGTGGTGGCTTATCCATACAACCTTTTTCCTATTTCATTTGCTTTACCCTTCATTAAAGACCATCAAACTCAGTTTTTTTCAGCAGTTTCTTAATTTTATAGGATTTAACCCCCTCAGCTAATCACTACAAACCTCGCACATTATCTGATTTCACAACAAGATGTTTTGACTACATCCATTTTTGCAGAGAACTGTCCATAACCTTTGTAAGCATTTACTGAAAAGTGTTACAGCAAGAGCTGAACAGCAGCTACGCCAAGGCACTTAAAAGCAGTTACAGCTACTGCAAATAAAAGTACGATCAACGGGGGGCGCTCTAAACCTAGAAATAAACCCCCATTTCTCAATTCTACTGGGAACAAAGTAACTTGAGGGAACGAGGCCTATTATGCTAATTTAGAGGAGCGCGCTCAAAATACCATTACCATTCCTGACAAGCAAACACATTCGGTTACGTTTCTGGAGTCTGAGGTTGGGGACTGATTTAAAAAAAGAAAAAGAAAACGCTAAATTATGCATGCAAGCAACTCCCTAGAGGTATTAATCTGCAGAGACGGAGCTGCAGCTGTAAAGTGTCTAGAAACCTAGGCAGTACTCAGAGGGATTTCCATTTCTTTTAATAATTTATATTCTTACATGGTAGAATGGCACTAAGGTTTGTAATAAGTGAACAGGATTAAAACAGACCAATTACAGTTTTCTTTTTTTCCTAGAGTAATTCTAGAAAAACAGCCATTTATATGACTTTTAATATAGTGGTACATATGCATAACAACCCTCAGAGCCTGACTCTTGACTGGCTGAGACAGAAACCTCTGACTGTGGAACAGTTTCCAAAGAAAATTACAGTAAACAAATATTTCTGAAGTTACATATGCAATTCCTCTGACCTCATCCTTAGCTTATACTTGAATAGAAGTCTCAGCTTTGAAGAAAGAATGCATATTAACATAGGGAAAAGCAAGTAGATTATGCTCAATTATTTAATTTAATGTGGGGTTCACTTTTTAATGAAATGACTATTTTCAAACACTTCTATAATCAAACAGTATGCAATAATAGTAAAACTTTCTATAGGGTTAAATTAACTGCATCAAAAAGATATCTTTTTTGCATTTTCTGTTAAGGAGAGAGGCACAGAGGGCAATGCAAGCTGATAGCAGGAAGTCAGCACACAATGTACAGCAAATTAACCACTAAAACTGTAATTAAAGTTAAGTTGGTTATATTCATGACACAAAGCAAGACTGCCTCGCTAGCATTGTTGAGACTCAGTACACTGGAAAATAGCATCTTCCCCTTAAAATGGACAATGACAACATCATGTTTGAAAACAGAGGCTTGATGGGGAAGTGAAGTTAATTTATAGAAATTGAAGTGTTGGCACACTTTCAAAGTAACTGTAAAATAACTTTAGCTAGGAACTAATTATAATCAGATTCTGCATCAACCCAAATGCTGACTCTGGAATGTTTTGAGAATGACAAATACAGGAAGTCTGTATTCTGCAGATCAGTAAAATGCTAATTCCTCAATGCATTTACATTTTCAAGACGATTGTGATTTGTACCTTTTGCTTCTTTTTTTAGACTGAATTCAAAAAGAAACACCTCAGAATTTCCAATCCTAAAAAACATTCCAGTAAATAAAAACGGAGCTCAAAGCCACAAATATACAAAGGGCAAGCTCTGAAGAAAAGTAGTTAAAAAAAAAATAAATCACTCTCCCCAAGCTGTCAGCCAGTATTTCTCTTAACCACAACAGGACTTTTCAACAAGAGCTTCTAAGATAAAGTGTGTAGCTTACTTTCTAACGACAACAGCAGCAAAATAGGCTCCTTCTAACCTCAACATCAACTATACACAGAGATTATCCTCATCCTTTACAAGTGGCTTACAAATTCAACGAATCTGCCTTGATTGTGCAGTTACACACCCTTGCTTAATGTAAATGCAATGCAGGTAGCCTGACCTCTGTTTCAGGAGATGCTGGACTACTGTTACTATTCATTAATTTAACATAAAACAAAGAATTTCTTAAGACTTATGAGCTTAATGTCGTTATGCCCCTCACAAGAGCATCTCAGTTGAGGTTCCGTACAACAGCTGAGCCACTCCACTGCCCACATAGGGAGCTGCAGTTAGCAGCAGTAAACCAACAGTTATTAAACTTTAATCTTAACCCTGCAAACACTTGCACTTGTTTGATTTTGTGTGGGTATTAATACCTTCAAAGCAAGAGAGAAAAATAGCATCTTTTAAGAGTCGGCAGTGCAACGCAGACACCTCACTAGGTTATAACAAGTTCCATACCTCAACTTTACATTGATTTCCTCTGCCTGGATGACTGCACCAATTACAGGCTGCACAGTGACAACATCACCCAGACTTAGTTTCAGGTTCTTCTGTGTGGTTTCACTCAGCCCAATTTTCCCACCTGGAAAGCCTGTGGTGGGCCAAGCAGCACAGACCTAGGAAGAGGATCCAAGCAAACAACTGTCAGTATAAATGGATTTTCTTCCCACCATTCCCAGCCCTTCACTTAGGCGGAACAATGTTTTGTTATAAAAAAACATCTGCTGAGGGGGAAGAAGGATTACATTAAAACTTGGTGCCACAGAGTAAGATACTGAGTAGCACTGAGTTCTTAAGATATGATCCAAGACACTTTTCAAGAAAGAAGGAGTTATACCTTGCCTACAAAGGAGGCAAAAAATTCCTCCAAGACTCTACATATTCTGCAGATGACCCAAAAGCACACACTGTAAGAAATGCCTCAAATCAATGAAGAAATAAAAGTGCTGTACTCTTTCTTTGCAAGTAAAACGTGTGTATATGTATCATACAAAATATAATACATATATTCACACATAACATACATTTCTGGGAGAAAAAAAAAACTGTACAGAAAATAAAGATGTAACTACAGCATAGAAAACATGGATAAGCCCGTTCACCTTCTTTCGCATTGCATGCCCCATTTTGGTCTCTGCTGAATACAAGAGAAACATGCTGAAAACCCCAGAAAAAGCACTTGTAGGAATTATCAAGAGTCTCACCTCCTGCCGCCCATCAGCAGACGTAATCAAGACCGGCCGACCTATGCATATGTTTGCAGACTTCATGCTGCTCAGTGACAGCTGGGCGAGGGCTCTTCGCAACATATTTGGAACTTTATCATCTCCTAATATTTTCAGCAGAAAAGAAAATAAATCATTTTTTCCTACCCGTCAGATGAATTCAGTGTTTCTCGCACTCCCCAATCAGTATAACTAACAAAACCCTTCTAAGCCCCCACGAAAGGCAACACCCAGCGATGAGCGGAGTGCAGTGACCCTCCTGCATCCGCTCTATATGGGAACAACGTTTTCGACAGCACTGAAAACACCCGTGGCAAAGTAGATTGACAGACTTCCCATCCCGTTTTAACTAACAACAAAAAAAAAAAAAACCTACAAATAAAACCCATTACACGGGGCTCAGCCGACCTTAGCAGAGAGACCCTCACTTTACCGCGACGGCCGCCTCCGTGAGGGGACGGGGCAGCCCCGAGAACCCTGGCATCGCGGGCAGGGCTCGATCTGGCAGCCATGTGAGCGCAGCTTTGCAGGGACTCATTTTTAAACGAGCCGCCCTCAGCCCGGCGGCCGGGCCAGATATTGGCCTGTTCCCGCCGCCCGCACTCGCGTACCTGCCTCCACGGCGTCAGAGACGCCCAGCGCCAGCCGCCCGCCCTCGGCAGCGCCGGGGGGAAATGCACGCGGAGAGCCATCGCTGCCACCGCTGTTTGGGACCGGCCGCCCCTTGCTCTTTCTCCTGGAAGACGCAGACATGCTGCCCCGCCGGCTGCCGCAGAGAGCTTCCGGGAGCAGAGGCCGGCACCGCCCAAGGGGTGGCCTCGTCTCGTCCGGTTCAGCCCTACGCAGCGCCATGGTGAGGCCGTGGCGGGCGCTGCACCGGGCGCGGGGGTGGGCGGCCCTGGTGGGGCTGCAGGCTCGGCCGGATAAGTTCGGGGGGGTGAGCGTGAACTTGGCGGAGCTGCGCCAGCCTCTCCGCCTGGAGCGGGCCACCTTCGGGCGATGGCTGCGGGGCAAGTGCCGGGCGGGGGCCCCGGGGACGCAGGGCGGGGAGGGCGGCAGCCGGTCTTCGCGTGACCTGTCAGCCCTGAGCTCGCGTCAGTCGCAAGCGCCGCTCTGGTACGCGCGCTGCCGCGGCCGTGTAGTGAGGGATGTCGGCAGAGGCAGCCGAGGGGAGGGAAGATGCGGTTTCCTGTGCCTTACGGCAGATCCTAACATAAACCCCACTATTTTATGTGTTAACATCAAAATTTAGTGTTTAAAATGCCAGGCTGGCAGCCTCTCCTCTCCACCTGTCGCCGCTGGCACGTTTCTCACACCGATGGTATTTTGACCAGCGGTAAATGAGGTGAAAATACAGACTTTGACGCATTAATCCCATCTGTTGTGTGCGGTGAGGATTACAGTCAGAAGGAGCAGCGGCGAGGGGGGTCTCAGAGGCGGCGGTGGCCCTCACCCTCCTCTGCTCACTGTCACTTGCAGGTGCGGTGGCCCAGTGGCGGGAGGAAGGCTGCGTTGCCGTCTGGCTGCACGTCCCCATTTTCCAGAGTGGGTTTGCGGCAGCAGCCGCCTCACAAGGCTTTACTTTCCACCACGCTGAGCAGGGCTCGTCCACCTTGACACTATGGCTGGGAGAAGGGCCCAGCAGGCTGCCGGGGTATGCCACCCACCAGCTGGGAGTTGCAGGTTAGTGACTAAAGTGGTTGCGCCCGCAAACAGCTTTGTGAACACGCCTCTGGGAACAAGTTCCGTAAGAAATCAGCTGCACAACAAGCACATGGAAAACAACTGCCTACTGCTTGGGTAACTTTACAAACTGAAGTGTGTCATTCAGGAATCATAGAATGGTTTGAGTTGGAAGGGGCCTCCAAAATCATCTTGTTCCAACTCCCTTGCCACAGGGAGGGACACCTTCCATAAGACCAGGCTGCTCAAAGCCCCATCCAGGCTGGCCTTGAACACTGCCAAAAATGTGCCTGTATCACAGGGCATATTGTTAAAATCAGGCTGCTAAAGTGAGAGGTGTCTCAAGAGAATTTCAGTTTGAGAAAATTATAAATACCTCAGGGAGAAGAAAATGTGTTCCTGAAGCTTTAGATTTTAAATCAGGAATGTTGTTTTTAAACATCATTTTGAGAAGCATATCTTGGCTTTCACCTAGCCAATGAGAGAGGTAGGATTTCAAGGTTCAAACAGGTTTTTAAAAGCAAAAAAGTAACTACAAATTTACAAGAAAAAAAATCACTTCTCTGCTCCCTCTCCTTTCTGTAGATGCTTAATATGTGCATCTGCCTAAACTATGCTCAAGCTAAGGTCTGTAAATAGGGTAAAACTGACCCAACAGCATTTCTTCAGGGGCTGGCACAACCACTGTTCTAAATCACAATGGGCTAAAAGCTGCTCTAAGCTGCACCTAGAAGTCCACAACCCAGACAAGGGTATTTCACAAACATACGGATACCGTGCTCTTACCCATCTAGGCCTCCCACAACCAGTGCTGAAAAGGATTTGCTCAAAAAACTGATGTGATTCCCAAGGAACTAGATAAGATGGTTTCCCCACTACCACCTTTTTTTTTTTTTTAATACATCACAGTAAAAGGAACTGATGATGAGCCAAAAATGCAATCAACTTGAACTGTGCTTCACCAAATTTGAATGTTTTTGTCATCCTTCCCAGCAGGCTTCCACAGAAATACTATTACCAGTTCCGTCGGTCAGTAATGTCCTGTAAACTGGAGGTTGGTTTGGACCCTTCATGTACTAGTAAAGGGTGAATACATCAGAGGAGCAGCAAACCGCTCCCATTACAACCTTGACTCGTTTGTCCTTGGCTTGCAGGGACGCTGTGGGACATTAATTCTTCACCAAGTGCTGTTAAGACCCATAAGTAGTAATTTGAAAAATCTAGTTAGGAAGGACTTATGAAAGCTGGATTATTCTATGTAGCAGCAGGTCAGGTGAAGGAAAAGTTTGGAAAAAACAGAGCTTTCAATTACAAAACAGCACAACTACTATAGGTGTTGTGATTTTTCAGTTATAACGCCAGCAGAGGTCAGGGTAGAAGCTGAAGACAGGCCTGGATTTTTTCAATTGACATGTTAGAGCATGTTTTCCTGAGGTATGAAAACCTCACCATTAAAATATGCAGCATTAAATGCCAGTAAGATAATGCATTCTAACAAAAGCAGTGTGTTACTTCTTATGGTTGTAACTTGGATGTTCAGGGAGACATAACTTAACTGGAAGGGGATTTTTCTGAGGGAGGTTTTGCATAACCAAAAAGTGAGAATTAGAAGAAAATCATGTAATAGATGTGTTCTGACCCTGATAGTTATCAGGAAAGACTTAATATAAGAAAAATCTTAAGTCTGAAAAACTCTAAAATAAACATTTGAAAATATGAAAAATGCCCTTTCAGAGCATAATTTGCTGTTGTACATTGAAACATCTGCAAGTAGGAAAAACTTTGAGGGAACAAAAAGATTCATAAATGCAGGTATATGGATTTCATAATTTATTGCACAGATTTAAGAATTGCACAATGTATAATGTACATATTCTTTGCAATCACTTTCCAGACCTATAGGTGCTTATTCATTTAAAAGACCTAAAGAATTAAGGAAGACATTTGGACAGGTAAACAAACAGATTTCTGTGTGCGAAATAACAACTGCAGTATTTTGGGGGGTTTCCTCTGTTCCACTTACTCTTGGTGGTTCTGGAACCCATCCCAGGGATACACTTAGCAGTGTGGATAACACCTGGCATACTGTTATTAAATTATCCTTCAGGAGGGAGAGCCTTTCTTAGTGGAAATTCTACTTTCAATTTATTTTATTGAAACATTAAAAGTAAATAATTTTTTAAAAATACTGAATTACTTAAATATGTGCATTTAGTGTGTGTGTGTGTGTGTGCAAAACCCTAGGCTTTTTTATTTGCTGAACAAAACCCTGTATTTTAGAAAGCCTATGCAGCAAATTTGCCAATGAGAGGCTTCATCTCAAAGATGTGGCAGATCAGTTAAATACAGCACTTAGTCCCTTGCTCATCCTGAAAAAAAAAAGGCAAAGATGTTGAGTGTGGTTTGCCAGTCTACAGGACGCCAGCTCAGGGTAGCAGACATCAGGTAGCAAGTCCATGTTGCCAAGTAGACCAGCAGCTGGTTTTCATCCTGTCTGGGGCTTCCCACATGGTAAATGCTGTGCAGCCAGGGTTAGTGCCTCAGCATGGTCTAGCCAAGTGATGACAAAGGTGTGAATAAGCAAGGTCAGGTCATGTTTTGCCAGGCTAGATCAGAGTCACCAAGCAGTAAGCAGCAAACGTTACTCATTGGGCTCAGCCATTATTGTTTAGAAATAGTGGAATATGTGATGTGTCTTCCAGCTAACTCTTAACTTACCATCTCCGCCTGAAGGCATCAGGTTTTTCCAGATATGTAAAAGTACAGAAAAGCTTCCTGTGTATGAAACGATTAAGATGTTTTTGAAAAGCATTTCCAAAATTCTCCACCTCCTTGGTGGAAGTGGTCTGCCATCCAGAAAGTTATGTGTTTATAATAATATACTTTAATTAAGTTTAACTAAGTTAATATACTGTGTAACAATGGCATAGGAAGACAAGTTGAGGAAGGAAAGTAAAAGGAGAGGAAGAAAAGTAAAAGTCATTCTCTTCTTCCTTGCATGTAATATGAGCCTTACGCCGTGGCTGTTATTTTCAGTGCTACCTGCCTTAAATCTAGTTGTTGAAACAGAGTCTCCACACACACACACACACACACACACACACACTCTCACATGATAGCCTTGGACAGTCCTGTTGCTTAAGGAAGGACGTAAAATAAGCAGCTGCAGAAATGTCAGGCTGTACAGGAAGCTGGAGTTAGATAGGTTATGATGGTCGAAGGAATCAAAAGTGATTTAAAAGCAGTTCCCAAGTTGTTTTGCAAAGTAATACCTATTCCTGTCTGCTGCCATTTACAATGCAAGCAGTCATGTGTGTGCTTATTACTAAGATGACAAGTGTTTTTTAATGTCAAACATCTTTTCATACAAGCTTACATCAGTGACAAATAAAACAGGTAGAGTGAAGGTATTTTCCCCCTTCTGTACCTGTTTTTCTGGAGTTGTCTAAAGGGTTGGTTTTTTTTTTATAATTTTCTTACCTCTTTCCCAAAATAGAACATTCAAAACAAAGCAGTGTTATAATAGCAATTACTTGGTTAGGTCACAAGCATAAAACTTTCCAGAAAGTCCTCCTGCTGTTGGATGATTTAAAGCTTCAGATACCACATTTGTAGCAAGAGGGAGAGTTTTTAGAGCTGCAGTACAGAGCCTGTGGTTGAGTTCTGCTCTTGTCGATTCTACCTAAGATTCTAACGTTGATTCAGCTGAGGGACTCCCAAGTTATACTTGAGAAAATGAGCCAAGACATCCAATCCTAGTGTTTTTCCTTTCTTCTTGCTTTGTATTTAGGTATCATCTAGCAGAGATTCTGGTCATCTCAGAGAGAATTTCACTGCCAAAAATTACATTAACAGGCATTGATTTCTGTGGAACAGAGGAAAGAAAAAGTTGTTCTGTTTGATTCAAAGTGAAGTTTCCTGTCTTCAGCAGTCCTCCTTGGTCTCAGCAAACCATTTAGCTGAAGAACAGCTTTTCTAGAACATAATCCTTTTAATCACAGCAGGAATCAAAGTTGCCCCTACTTTTAATCAGTACAGTTCTTGAACCTGGACACTGCCGAACATTTATGGAGGAATGAAATCATAAAGTCATAAGCCACGGGATCGCAATACGTGACTACCCTCTTAAAGCATGTCCTCTGACATATCTTGAAGGAAGACTGATATTTCATCTTTTAAATAATCCTCCTCCATAGAAGCCCGCTATGTATTATTAAAAAACAGAGGATGTTTTGAGCTGGACTACTCATCCCTTGATAATTCCCTTCTGTGGAAATACTTCCCCGTCATATTTTAAATGCATACATCATCACAGATGTGACCATATACTCTTGCTCCTGCTGTAAAATGACAAGCAGTTTTTTTTATTGTTAACTACTAATTTGAAACCCATGCATGACTGATGTGGAAGAGAGCCTGGGAAGCTGTACCACAGTGCTCATTCTGCTCAAAACAGCACACTTTAAAATCTTGAGAAAAATATGTGTTTTAAAGGGAAGGAATTTTTAAAGTGTGACCAAGGAGTGTGACAGGATGACTAAATATGAAAGCTCCTGGGTTTGAAAAATGAGAACTTATAATCTGCTGGAGCAAGTCATGGGCTGAGCATGAGGACACAAGGAAAAGCCGAACTTTTCAGTCATACATCCTGATTTGTTGTGGTTTTTTTTTAATCAAGTGGAAGTGTCACTTTCATACTTGGAAGCAATGCTTTTTGATTAACAAGTTGACTCAGATTACTATCATGAGTTGTTAGCTGGGCAGTACAGTATGAGTACATAGATAGTTAACCAGTTGGAATGTTTCCAGTACCGTCAGCCCATCAGGTACTAAAACTTGTGTGTTATTAACCAGAAAACCCTCAAATCTTCACTACAGCAGGCAGTTTTGTCATGAGTTTCACTGGAGAACAGTTCATGCTCATCGTGGCCACTCAGCCAGAGTCACTGAAACAATTTCTGTTAGTTGAGCAAGCCTGCAAGCACAGCTGTGCTGAAGCAAGCAGCTTTGCTAGGTTATTTTGATGGTATCTTGATCTCACCTTCTTTAATTTTGATGATATTAACAGAAGCAAACAATTCTTTTAATTTCCTGTCTAATCTGGAACTTAAATGTGGGAAGTTTTTGTCTTGGTGCTGCTGACTTTGATTTTTTTCTACAGGATACTTAACTTTTTTTCGTATTTTACTGTGTATCAGTTTTCCACTGACAAACCACTTTCTGCTATTCGTCTGTGCAAATCTTGCTAACTGTACAAGCAAGGGGGTCGTCATGCTTTATCAAAACATGTTTAATTATGGTGGTTAAGATTGAACATAGTTATCTTAACACCACATCTTTTCCAATATTATCTGTCTACTAGGTGCTGTTCTACATGAAAGCACTGGAAAGGTGTTGGTTGTACAAGACAGAAATAAGGTAAGTTTGTTACAGGATTATAAATAAAGAAGTTCATTTAGAGAAGCCGACTCTAGTATAAAACAAAAATATTTTTATTCCAGTGCAAAATTGTGATAGTTAGAAATTACTTTGACAGATGTCTTGGAACACATCTATCAACAGATTGTTGTATTGCATTTGAAGGAAAAAAAGACAACAACTAGACTTTGAAAACCAGTGTCTTTGTTGTTAATTATAGCTTGTGATTGAATCAGCAGAACAAAGTATCCTCTCTGCTTTTTGTTTTCTCCTGTAACTGACCCATGAGTCCCTGATACTGTGCTTGGATCCATGCAGCCCTCTGGAAACCCCCCGTAGCTTGAAGCACATTTTAGGAAAAGGATTCAGATTCTCTTTGGTTTTGAAAATTCCAGGCATATCTGTGACTTTAAATAAGCAATAACATGGTTTGCCTTGACTTGGAGACAACCTCAGTACCGCAGGTGTAAAGATGATCAATTTCTCACAACTGGAAGTGCTTGACCTCCCTGCTGGGAATGTCAACACACAGCATATTAGTGTGGTGAGGGTGGGTTGTGTGATGTGGCCTGAGGCAACCCAGCATCCGTCGCTGGTAATGTCTCCAGCCTCTATCAGACTAACCTGTATTTAATATGGCATGTGCAGAAAGCTCCATAGCTCATTAGCAGTTGCCTGTGCCATTCCATGTAACATACACCTAACTGCCATCATGCTTTCATTTGCAAATTAAATTAAAGCATATCTAGTACAGTGAGATTAACTGCAATTTAACGTGGAAACAATCAGAACTTACATACATAGACTGAAGTATACTTGGATACATCGTTTTCATTTTATATAGTTAAAACTATGCCAGGATCTCAACTGGCTCCATTTTAAAGTCCTTCTTGAAATTAGCTACCCAGAGATTTCTTCTCAGAACACAAAACGTGACTTCCGTTAACTGGCAATTACAACACAGTTAATGAACTTCAATAAAAAAGTTTTTTCATCACTTTTTTCAGTCATACAACATGGTAAATTTGTAACACAAGAGTTCAGAGAAAAAGAAACAGTCTCTCTTTGCTTCCTCTGAACTATTAATTTGACATGTTTTTTTAACATGAAGTAAAATTTGAAGGACTTCTCCATAGCAGGACCTCCAGACTTTCATTCAGCAGTTACCAAATAAAAGTATAAATCCACCATGCAAGCTATAGGCTCATAAAATGGTTCCAGTTGTGAAGTCTCCAGGAGCAGAACAGCACATTGTGAACTTCAGAAATGCAATGTTGTTTTACGTACACAGAAGTTATAAAACTGCATGCTTACCTTTTAGTAAATGGCTTAAATGGGTCTCAGAGAAAAAATGGAAATTGCACATTCAGGAGGAAATAGTCGTTTCCTAAGACCAGATGGCTTAAAGTTTAACTTCTTCACACTGATTTTGTTAAAGCTCACCCATAACCATTTTAAGCACAGGTACTTCTATCCAGTTTTGCAGGAAGGCACTGAATGCTTCATTCAGGTTCTAGGTCTGATTCCGTACTTGCCAGCATTACCTCCATAGTCTCTGGCCCCAAAACATGGGAGGACAAGTCTGGCACTGCTCTTTTCCTCCATCCCATCCTGGAAAGTGGGATGGGTATGTTCCAGGTCAGCTGTTCCAGCCTATGTTTCTGGAAGAAAGCTGACAGCACAGTGAGGGAGGAAGGTGAAAGGAAAAAAGTGATTGTTTCTGACTCCCCTCTTTACAGCTCTACTTAGTGACTGGATAAAATGAAGTATAAAACCTGGAGTCCAGGAATGCCCATACATTGCCTGTGCCATGAGCAAATAAAATACCTCAGTGTGAGCAGATTGGCTCAGATGGTTGCTTCTCACTGTCTGTTCCAACACTCCTCTCCATTCTCTCCCACAAAATGAACAATTCCCCTGAAATGGTTATTTCTAATACAAATGATGTTCTGAAAGCTTTTTTTAAAAAAATAAATAAAATTGGACAGCTAGTGGAATTCTAAGAGCTGTTTGGTTTTAATCATGAAAGGACAATTCCGCAGCACACAAAGATTTCCAAGAACTGAAAGCAAAGCTGGAAGCCAGTAGACAACTGTATGTATTTTCCAGCTGCACTATTTTTAACCCTTTGCTTTAAATTCCTATCCAAGCCTGCTAAGAGTGCACAGAAAAAAAACCCTAAAGCCAACCAAACTTTTTCCAATGTAGTCGGAGTTTCAAATTGCTGTAAAGCAACAACTTCCCTCTCCATGTTGCATGCACAAGAAAATACACCTTTTTTTTTTTTTTTTTGGCCAGTGTAGCTTTTTGCTGCATTTATTTCTAGTTGAAGGTTACCTTCTTCCTACATAAACTTTTAATAAGGAAAGAAATAAAAAGAGTAGTATATGGATGGAAAGGTAGAGCCTAGAAATCTTAGTGCAATTTCAGGAGGTGTAGGAACTGGGACTCCTTGACTACTATCAGTAACAGCACCAAGTCTGCACTTCACATTCTGTTTTAGGTACTGAACTTTATTGCAATTCAATAAATGCTTCTACATATAAGTCACACACAAGGCATCAGTTTCTGTATTCCATGAAAACAAATGACAAAGTTATACTACATGGTTATTACAGACACACAAAGTCACGTCAAAGCCAGTGCAATATAAAACAGTACTACAATCATAATACCTTTTTGTAAGATTAAATATATATACAGTTTTTAAAAGCCAAAACCATGGAAGTGGAATACATTAGTGATTAAATACAAGATTATATAATCTATAGCAGCTTTTTTTTTTTAATACCTAGCTACTCTAGTTATCTAGCAGCAATGTTGTCTAATGACTGTTACACAGTTTGTATTTTCAATCAGTAGATGTTTAGTTCCAATATTTTATACAGACTGTAGGTATTGCTGGTCATCACATTAGCATGAACAAAGAAGTTCCTATGTAAAGCTGTACTGATGTTTGTAATTACAATACTGCAACTTCAAAAAGTCATGTGTTAATTGTCTCCTTCATATTAAAGAGTACATCACAGGCTTCAGTAATATTTTTTTTCCTCCAATACAGACTACAAACGCATGGAAATTTCCAGGAGGTCTGTCTAATCCAGGCGAAGACATCGGTAAGTCCTAGGATAACAGGTCATGTGTCAACAGTACTGTGAAGACATGAACAGGACTGAAATGCATTGTGACCCGCATCAGTCCTTTGGTAGATCACTGCTTTGAGTTGGTGAACAGATGAAGTGGTCCTGTGACCTCAATGGTAATGGGGTAACATTATGTGCAGAGCAGAGAAGTTTTGCGTTTGTAATATGTACCCTTTTCCTCACTTTCTTCTCTTAATTGAGTGCTTGAAGCCAGCTTATTTTTGGTAGGCTGTTGGACATGCTGTAATACAAGCCAAAAGTACAGAGGATTAAGGTACTCAGGATGTAACCCAAATAAAACTGAACCAGCAAGCTCTCGGCTCCCACTGGAACCCAGGGCAGTGAGCCCAGTGAGGGAATGAGCAAAAATTTCCAACTTCTTCTTTTTTTTTTTTTTTTTTAATGTGCAGAACAGAAATAAACACACTTGCTTCCTTCCACCCTCATTCATTTGGTTTGTTTAGACTGTGAGCTCTTTGGCACAGGACCAGAGCTAAGTGCAGCGCCTTGGTCTTGTGGGCACCTACTTTCAGCTAGAGACATAGGGTGCTTCTGTGTTAAAAACAAGGCTGCTTTGAGGAAACCTGTCATTTCTTACCAGTGTGGCACAGGTGGGTTCAAAAGTGAATGAACAAGGGTGTTTACGAAGAGACAGAAAATTGTGCTTTTTCTCCTTGTATCTCACCCCTTAAAATTACGATCCACAGACGGGTTCATTCCTAACTTACACTGCAGGTACTAGGTAGCTCTTGTTTTCTAAAGTTATGTTTGATGACATTCATTTAGCCCCACAGCAGGATTCAGATAGGAATTTATTCTTCCAGCAACTCAAAAATGTTGTCCAAGGCAATATAGCAGCTCTGCCAAACTAGGTATCAAGCCCAGGTTTCCACCATTTTATACCTTAGAAATACCTACTGTTTATTAGACTTCCTACAATAACAGGTGGGACAGTATTCCAGCTCATTATTTCAGTACATGGGGAAAGTTTCTGGTTAGCAGGGTATGGCTGAGCTCTAGTTTCCATAAGTCATGAGTTATGTTTTAAGTCTTTTTGTCAAACAAGACAACAGAAATCAGAAGTATTTGCTTGAAAATGCACATACACGTACCGTAGTGCAGGGGATTCACGTTTCGTAAGAATTTGTTGTCTGGCCAGGCTCCTAGTAACAGAGCTTGGCTCTAGGCCAGGAGATAAGGAGGGGGTTTTGTACTGAGGGAAGAGAAAACAGGCAGCACTGTCAAGAGCTCCCCTGGAAGGGCGCTGCTGCTGAGTAAGGCAGTGGCCACCCCTCAAATAGCAGGTGAGGTGATGGTTGGAGCCTGGATACAGTTGTTGAGAAAGGCCTGGGAGGAAACAAGCTTCTTACAGTTGCCCTCCTGCCACTACTAAACTATAACATAGTGCAAGTTATGATTCACTGCATCACATCTTCATACTACAAGAAGATATGAAATAGTGAAGCATAAAATACAATAAAACTTAATTTTCCCCTTTTTATCCTTACATCAAACCTTAAAAACTCACAGTCATTCAAGGGACCAAGTTTCAAATTACAACTCCAAATGGCAGTTAAAACACTTGAAGATTCTGTCTTTATATGAAGTGACGAAATACATGTCTGCCTGCTTTATGAGTACTGACTTGCACAGGTAACCTGAATAGTTTAGTAATGCAGATGTGAAAATGCATGCGTCTTTGTATTTGAATATTTCTGAAACTCAAGCCCTAGTTTCTTCTAGCTTAGCTGTCATATATATTTTTATATTTTATAGTTATACACACGCATTTAAATAAAAGGGAAACAGAAAACACACTGTATCTAAAAGCAAAGCTCAAAGCTTAAGTGAAATCTCTATTTAATTTATCTCAACCACAGCCTGCCTCAGCTTTCCTCACAACCTCAGTTGTTTACCTTCTTCGACCACTCCAGTGTAATACAGCCCCTTGCCTAATAATAAAACCACTTGCCACAGGCAGTTTGCTTTGCAACCCACTCTTTTAAACTGAAGGGTTGCAGCCTCTCCAAGAGTTAGTCATGGTAAATGTGTCTTTCCCCGTATGCAGGTGCCTTTTAACTAATCAACACTGTAATGAAGTCACAAACATAAACATTAGGAGACACTGCATATTAATGGACCTCCAGTCCCACAAAGACCTGTAAACACCTGTATACACCTTCCACACGGTGGAAGTTGAGCTGAGGCAGAAGGATGTGCAGATTTGGGGCCATTCACATACAGCTGACTGGCCTCTGCTGGATAAATCAGTTTATATGTTGCTAGCCACATTATTTCCAGTATTTGAAACTACCCCTTAAAATGCCTGCCCACTCTGTTCACCTCTTGACATGTCACTACATGAGCTTCCATGGGAAGGTGAATATAAGTTCTCCTAAAATTTATTTTGTGTTTGAAGTAAGTCAATGCACTCATTTCACACTGAAATGAACTAATGAAAGCAGGGAACATCACAGAACAGATACATGCATTCACCACTCAAACAAGAAACAAGAAGGAGTTTACATAGAATTGGAAAAAGCTATTATTTTACCTATCAGTATTTTACCTACCTACCTACCCCTGGTGAGTAGGATTTGACTTGACCACAATGAAATTGCAGACTTTGGGAAAATAAGTGGAATAGAAAACTTCTTACTTGGGTTCCTCAATTTAAGTTCTTCTTATCTTTTAAGCCCCTGAAATTAGGGCTCCTTTGATAAGGAAGAAAACTGACACCTGCATCACCTTCAGTTGATGTGCACAACACATACACATGCAGCGCAGATTCCTACAAGCACAGGCTGCATGCTGTACTGGTATTATGGCATATCTGAAATGTCACTGCACACTTAAAATACATCTTGAAACAGACCTAGCACCAACTTTCACCTTCTTCAAGCCATAGTTTTACCCATTTTGTTACACCCTGTGGCAAAGCACAATGGAGTGTATTTGATCAGGTGGTCTCCTCTAGGTACAGGTGTTCAGCTGCACCTGGTCCAAACCTGAAACTGAACAGCGCCAAGGAGGCAGAGGGGACCAAGATTCAAAAGGCTGAAAGGAGGGTGCGATATTGCCCTGGATTAAGAGATAATAGAGCCAGCAACCACGAGAATGTCCATTTCAAAACCACACCCTGTGCAGAATTACCAAAGTTTCTTACTTTCATCATTTTCTAGGATACAAACAAGAAAAGTGTGTAGCAACTCGTTTTGTTCGGGGACCAAAAAATTAGCTTATCCTTGTGTTGAAACAAATAGGCTAACATTCCAAACAGCTTACAAAGCAGAAAAGAGAACACTTTGAGTTACAGATTTTCCACACTGAGGAGGTTTTTTAGTGTGTTGAACTATTCTCATATGCACTTTAAGGTTTGCTCTTTTCACCTAGGAGACACAGCAGTTCGAGAGGTGTTTGAGGAGACTGGCATCAAGTCAGAGTTCAAGTCCATCCTAAGCATACGGCAGCAACATGAACACCCTGGAGCCTTCGGGAAATCGGATATGTACATCATCTGTCGCCTGGAGCCCTCCTCCTTCAACATCAGCTTCTGCCAGGAGGAGTGCCTGAGGTGTGAGTGGATGGACCTCGGTGAGCTTGCTCAGACGAAACTCGCTACTCCCATCACCAGCAATATAGCTAAACTCTTACTGTATGGATACCGGGAGGGATTTGAAAAGATCGATATCACCATGAGAGAGTTCCCTGCTGTCTCTACAGGCCTCTTCTACAAACTGTACCACAGGGAGCTGCCTGAGTCCTATAGAAGCATAATGTGATAGCAATACATTTCACATTTCATTACAGTAATAATTTAGGAGTACTATTATTATTGTAGTGTTACAGAGATCTTATTAAAATTATCCATAGATTTCTTTTTAGGCAATTATTAGAAAGTAATTGTTTATTCTCTATCGAGTTATAGAAATATAAATTATTTTTAAAGGTAAATATTGCTGTAAGTGTGCATCAGATTTGTTTTCTTTTACTCTGTAAAGTAAGCATAAGGCAAATTAAACAGTCCTACATAGATAATCTAGCACAAAACAGAAGTATTATTGATCCTGAAAATGTATCTTCCAAGTAACTCTACCTCCGCACACACTGGCACAAATGGTTTAAAGAGCAATGTAAGACAGGAGGAAACATTCATGGTTTAATCTGGTATTTGCAAAAGTAGTGAAGATCAGCAAATAATTGCTTATGATTTTGCGACTTCAAAGAGGAGCAGAAAACTTGACATCTTCAGCGTAATGTGTCGTGTGTGCTCAGAATGTGCCATGGAAATCAGCTTTTAGCTGACATAGGAAGGAAAAGGATAGCTTTCTGTCCAGGTCCAGTTTTTGGTCCAGGTTTGTACTGCCCAGTTCTTTTCAGTGCCACGTACCAATCAGAGTATTTCCGGGATCGGTAAGTGTTATAGTTATTAGATTCCAGACGCTCAAAGAAGAAACATTCTTCTGTTGCACATTTCTAAAAGGGAAAAAGAAAAGGGTTATTGATATTTCGTCACAAAGCATTTCTTCAGATTGTTACCAACGACGTGAATTAGCAGTACATTTGGTTTTAAGAAATTCACATTAAATGTTTCATATTTGAAGAGAGAGACTGTGAAAATACTGTGAAACACACCTGCAAGAAGAGGAGCTTTTAACTATGGTTTGTTTATTGTCTTTGACACAGGCCAGGCATATTCTAGTTTGGTTTCATTACGTAAGTCTTTGTTCTGATCTGAAATTTAGACAACTCAATGGAGAACCCTGCCCCTTGGCATTTACTGACTTCCAACGCTCAGTAGTTTTGCCATCTCATCCTAGATTATCTTTTAACCAAAAAGATAATTGGGATGTAAGAGAAAAGGCAGCCCTTCCCTTGCCTTCCTCACACCAACCTTAACATCAGTTAGATAAATCCATTGTGCAGCTTTTACCTATTCTTTTCTAATTTTGAGGTTAACTTCCCTAAAGCTAATTCAAGTCTGTTATTTACAGCACTGGGAAACAGTGGCAGGCCTGTGTCTGTTCAAGGCTTTTCAAAACTCAAAACTCCAAGAAAAGATCAGATCTGGTGCAGGTTTCTTCCACAGAGAGACCAAGCATACTCTGCTAGTGTTTAGAAGTACATCTGTGAAGTTACTCTGCTTCTGGAAGTAAGTTTTAAAAATACAGCTTCAGAATTAGCATGCCTTCACACATGAAAATAAAAGAGGTTGGCTCGTCACACAGTGTGAAAGCTGAGCTGTGGAGCTACCAGAGAAAGTTACAGTTTCCCCAGATCACATGAATTTAATCACTCTTGGACAAGATGATGGAAAAGAAATTAACGTAAATCTAATGAACAGATAAAACACCTTCCTGGCTGACAGAGCACCAAAACAGAGACTGGCTGGAGGCTGGGAGACCAACACAGGGCATGACTAAGTGCATCTTTTCTTACATGCCACATCTGGTCACCATCAGAGAGAAGACACTCACTGCATACAGACACTCAAAAGCCCCCCTAAGTCTGCTATTAACAACTGCAGTGTGGCGTACTTTCCGCTGCTCCCTCAGGGTGACCATACTGGAGGTAAAGAGTCTTCATTTTCAAATGATTCTGTTCCTGTTGGCAAGATAACCTGAGACAGGTATTATCTGTTGCAAGACTTTTACACCCAGGTTTTCCTGGATTGTTGTTGCTGCCTGGGGAACTTAAACACACCTGATTGAACTAGGGTTACTATTTATGGCTGTTCACAGTCAACTGAAACAGGAAAGTTTACTCACTTTCCGAAATCCACCACCAGGAAACCACATGGTTCCTCTGTATTGAAAACATGAGAAGATGTACAACCAGCTCCAAGTAAGATCTCATCCTATAGGAAGAGAAGGACTGTCGGTGTTAACTGCATCTACCCCAAAGCGTACTTGCAACAGCAGAACCCTTGTCTGTGGACATTGTTGCTCTTGTAGCGGTCACAGTGGTAAACCTGCCTGCAGAATTGCAAGAGAAATTATTGTCTCCCATACAAAGATGGCAGAAGTTCAACACCACAGGAACTTGCAGGGGCGCATGCACACATACCCCTTCTTTTCATATACTTGGAGCTGGGCACGGAGATCAGATACCTTGCACCTGTGGAAACCGCGTCTTTACAAACTCCAGCAGGAACTAAATGGCTTTCAGTGCACCTTTGGTGAACTTAAGCAGCCACTATGAAGACACCACATACAGACAAGAGGCAAATTTGCATATCCCTCTCTATGCACTAAATCCACAAAGTAGACACAATGCCAACTCAAAGAAATGCATCCGACTTCCTCGTGTCTCTGTGGTTTAAAAAGTAAAACAGATTAAACTCCTCAAACAGGTTTTCAGGCAATTTATGAGTGTTATAAAAATAATCAGAATAGGGTGAAAAAAGAAAAAAAAAAAAAGAAAAAAGATATCTTATGATCATAAAGATACTTTGAAAGGTGCCATGCCCTTCACATACGTGTCACCAATGTTTTCCTACAGCACATTGCCAATGTAAATGTTTTGATATAAAAGCAAATATTTAGGTGACAAGTTATAGCATTGTCACCTAATGCTTGGGCTTCATGAACTACATACTCTTTAGCATCTGCCCAAGGCAACATTTCAGAAGCTGGACTGCTGTCCAGCAGGAGCAGAATGTCCTGCACTCCACTGTGAGCCTCAGGCCTGGAAAAGCCCTGGGTATCAGTGTGTTTTAAAATACACTTTGACACTGAGTGTGGGGGTTTTTAATGTTAGTGATTGTGGTAGCAGCCATGCTTGTACTAGGGCCTGCTGTGTGCCACCACTTACAGCAGCCAAACTGTAATGACAGCCAAAATCCTCAGGTGAATCACACAGGACAGACTAATTGACCAAAAGAAGCATCAGCTTCCTGCAACAAGATTCTCCCCTCCTTCATTTGCATGGCCAAATGCCACCCACCATTTGATTCTGCAGTGCAAACTGCATCTGCCTCGGTATCATATTGTACCAATTGACTATCTTTTGGGCTCGGATTACAAATTAAAATTCCTCAAGTTTGTTTACTGTTAAAACTGAAACCAGTGTGTTAACCTGTGACTACCACAGCAGATAGAGTATGGCCCGAGAAAGGTGGTAATGGTATTTAGCCCTTTCTAACTACAAAAGGGCCAGTAAATTAAGGTTATTCTCACAAATATCCTTGTACCACAATTTTAATCCATAACATCAAGAGAGAAGAATTTCCCTTCATGTCTGGCAACACCTGTCTGGTCATAGCAAAGCCACATAAGCATGACAGACACAGGTAACATGTCAAACCCAAAATATCAAATTATTTCTTGTGAAATTTTAAAGTTCAATTTTTTCATGGGGAATTTTGAGAAATTTCATCATGAAATTAAACAATCAAATACATTCCATAATATAATATTTTGTTACTGTAATTAAGTGAAACTGGAAAGCCAAAATGAGCCATATCAGAGGGGAATGTTTCAATTCTTCCATTAAAAATCTCATGAATAGATACATTTCTGCCCAAATATTTCTAGTTAAAACATCATTTGCTGGGGGAAGGTTTTGACTAGCTGCATTAAACAGCCATTTTCTCCAGTGACAAAACTGGTGGAGATAACCTCTCCCCCAAAACAACTGGGTTTGTTAGTAAACAGAAAAAATGAAACTGCTAAATCAAAAGCCATACCATTTCAGCAGATCAGCAGTGCTAGCAGTGATACGTTGCCTGTGCAATAAATCATTTTGCAAAACCCAGCTCAGAACAAACCAAAAAGACAGGTCCTAAAAAATGACTAGGTGAAAAACAGGACTGAATAATAATTTGCAGAAGGAATTTTAAAAATGTTGATATATTTATAAATGAAGGACACTAAGCGAATTGATCCTCGAAAAGTAATTAAAAAAGAAGAAAAAAAAAAAACAAAACGACAGGAAAAGGGGCAGAATAGTGATAAGGAATCAAAGTTCCACAATGTCTTGAAAGAAATAACTGAAGTTTTCAGCAGATACGAATTCATGTGCACTGACGACACCACTTCACCACAAAGATTTCCAGCATATGCCCTCTCAGAGCTCTCACTGAACCACAACACTGCTCAAACTGAAAATGGAATGCTGGCAATTAGCAATAGTTTCATGAATGTGTTTATAGGCAGAGAACAGTAGAGGCACAATTGGCCACACACTATTGGGAGTCACAGTACAGAAATCCTGATGGAAAAAACATTGCCTGTGCTACAGAAAATGATCATGAAATTGCAGAAGTATTCATTAGCTGGCTGAAGAACAGAATCTTTAGAGAGTTTTGACCTATGAAAAGCAAAAATGAAGAGCTCTAGGAAATAGTACAAGGGCAGCATGTTCTACAAACAGAACCCACCACACAACAGTATGCTGGAAATCCCAAATATAAACACCCCCAGGTGTTTATAACTTTACAAACTGCGCTAAACAGCCTGTTTTGACTATTCACGACTGCTCAGGGTAAGGAAGGCAATTTGAACGGGAAGCTGAATGCCACCACACCAGCACCACAGGAAATTCCCAATTATCCTTAATTCTAGAATAGCACAGTGAACAGCTCCTCACATTTTCTTCAACTGAGCTGTCACACAGTATCGAAGTAAATAATGCTGTAACTTGAAACAGGTTCTTTAACTGTACTCACAGGCATAAATGGGTCGGGCATCCAGGAGCCAGGATCCCCGCTCATGTAAAACTGCTCAAGTGTTTTGTTTGCCCTCAGACTGAATTCTCTTCAGCAGAACCATGGGGAAATGCAAGTCATTCCTGCAACCCTCAGCATGGGTCTTGCATTAGCTGCAGTTCAGGTGGGTTAGGAGTGCACATTATTATGAACCCTGGTTACCAGTGGGGACTTGCACAGGAGCTGAGCAGAGCTGTGCTCAGGATACCGAAGCAAACTGCTGCTGTAGTATAGAAGTTTGTCTACACTGAAGGTTAGAAATATGAATGATATTTACAGTGTCTGTATCTCATCAGCAAAATGAACCTAACTGCAACTCTTGGGGCTTCCGAATTTATAATCACGCTCTAGGCAACTGTGTTAACTTTCAGAGTCTGCTAAAAATATTGGCATTAAAACACAGTTAAAAATTAAGCTGATACCAATAGAATACACAGAGTTTAAGCTAAAACTCATCTCTTTAAAGACTAGTTTATCTACATTTATATATATATTTTATCATCGTTACCATTTATCATTTTAACCTCATATTTTATCACAACATCATTAATAGTTTTCAAAATTTTTTTCTTCCCAGTTTTCTAATTTGGAAGTATACATGACCAAAAAAACTTGATTATCTACAAAGAAGAAAATGGGAGAACAATACACACAGATTACTATCAGAAACATAAACCCTTTTTTTTTTTTTTTAATGGCTTTACTTTCTACTCTGAAATGGTCTTTACAACCACTTTATGTGAAAGTGAAAGGAAAAAATTCCTTGGGGCGGGAGGGGAGGGACACTTTATTTTTTATTTGTTCCTGTAATTCCCATCTATACATGATCACTATAATTTTTCTCTCCCAGAGAGGCCATTCCAGATGAATTTGCAGCTGCTAGATGAGGGCAGACATTCCCATCTTCTCATAGTTCATAGACCAACCAATTGACAAAAGTTGCGCAAATAAATCATACATAGGGAAGCTAAGTCCTGATGGAGGGGAGGTTACTTAACACAGAGTGAGGAGAGGACTCACCAGTACAGATAAGACACACTGAGAGATAAACATTAAAACACGTCTGCTTACCAAGGCCAGCAATCTGCCGTCCTCCTTCATAGCCAAAAAGCGATTTGCACTTACGCCTTTGATTGACACCACTCCTCGTTCTTCTGCCTGAAGCTGCAGTTTGACTGCAAGCAAAAAAAATAAAAAAGCAAAAGTAAAATTTCTCAGCCATTGTTATATTTCAGCATTTGACGGTGAAGCCTATGGCTTCCAACCTGCACCCAGGGAAAGACTGAAAGACTGAGCATCAGCTTGCAGCAAAGGTAGCAAACTTTCTGATCACATTTTTCATCACAGAAAATGTTTATGACAAAGTAAGTAGCTATTGTCAAATTCGCAACAATATTCTGCAATCTTCACATCAAAGCAACTGAAAACCCCATATAATTCCTCCAAGGACCACCTGTGGCACCAGCAACTGCTCACAAAAATGGAGATTTTTTATGGCAATTTTCTTGCAGAGATATTTCTTAACATTTATAGAACAGCAACAAACTCAGAGTGCACACAGTTTTACAGGGCCAGATCCTCAGCGAGGCGCAAGCCTGGACTGTGATCAAGGCCATCCAGGACTGTATCACTCACTTAAATGTTCAACAGCAAAGTGTCAATCATACAACAAGGGGTTAGAATAAACCAACAGGAACAACTGCAGAAGTTGATGAGAACAGCAAAGACACAAGAAAATGGTGTTATGCAAACACCATTGAAAAACAATAGTGTTAGGAACATGAGAAGTGGGTTTATTTGAATCAATTACTTTCAAAAAAAATGACCAGTCATGGTTTTTTGAAAATCTGTAATATCATCTCACGTAGCTTTCATTCACGTAGCTGCCTTTGAATTAACACAAAGCCTAAACTATTTTTTCTAGCCACAAATCACATGCAATAGTTCAGGTTAACACACACAGGCTTTTCCCTTTGCCTGTGGCTTGTTTCAAGCTACAAGTACAAGCCCAAAGTGGCCTTCACCTAAATCCAGAAGAGCTATTTGCTTTTTACCTTCCTTTTTCTTCTCTGATTGCTCACACCATTGCATTCAAAACAACAAATGAATGAAGCCTTTAAGTGGTTACAACACTGGAGCCAGGAAGTTGCATCTATGCTACATTTCTGTCTCACCTTAACAAGCATATCTGTGATGCCGTATCAAAAAGTTCAGGTTTTTCATCCATTAGCTACACAGGATGGGGAGTACTACAGTATAAAGACTACACCAAATACCATAGAAAAATCCACCAGATAACTCTACCCTCTACATGACTTAGCTATTTGTGGCTCAAAACACTAAACACTGTGGTAGAACTGCTATTTTTCTGGAGAAGCAGAGAAGTAACCAAAGTACATGTTGTCCTAAACCTCACAGAAGATCCTGTTCTATTCCAACCGTATTTAGAACATCTCCCTCAGAAAACCTATCTTTGATTATGTAAAATGTGACTTTAGAAAGAGAAAGGGCCAATACAGCAGCTCATATGAGCTCTTTGGACTGCTTGAAGCTTCCTCCTCCATCACAGAAAATACAGGCCCATTCCCTGCAGCTCCATCCCACTGAGCCCACTTGCACAGGCAGTACAATTCAATCTGATATCAAACACAACCATTTCAGTAACAGCAGAACACAAGAAATTTTATTCCCCAAAGCCTTCAGTTTTCCTCTATTGTGGGTGGCAATTATTTCCAGTGAAATCTGCATCTGCAAAGCTCTCAGTTAAAACAGAGCAAGGAGAAGAAAACCCACATGAGTACTCCTTTTCTGTGCAGCACTGTGATTCATATCCAGAGTTCTATTAAACAGGGATTTTTAAGAGCAACTTTACATCTGTAACAGGAAGCAAGATCATTGCAACACAGGCATCAAAAATGAAGAGCAGTTGAGAAACAGCTTCTCACCTTACTAGGATGTATACAGACATAAAAGACTTTTGCCAAAGAACTGCAGGAGCTAAGGAAGGAACATGCAAGATGTCGTAACCTGGTATTGGATACGTGGCCATCAGGTGTTCAAACGAAGGACATGACTCATCTGGTGTGAGACTATCGGTGTTTCCAAAAACCAACCAGACTGAACTTCTCCTTCCTTCAGCTTGCACCCCAGAAATTACCTTGGGAATTAGTTCAGAACATTTTCTATTTGAACACGCTTTACAGAGCTCTGACCATTATAAAAGCCCAGCTAGAGGAATCAACAGCTGTCCTGCACTCACAAGGATTTGGCCATTGACTGGCATCAGCCTGTGTTTGTCCATTTCTTTCTTTGAAGAGTTCACAAGAAATGCACACCTAGTCCTGTACAGCAAGACTGGTATCACACCTTGGTGGGGAAGGGCTGATGGGCAATACTCAAACATGGGCTTCACTACCCACCTGCTTCTGTGAAGTATATAGGGTTTTTCTGTCTAATGATGCAGTCTTTAAAAACTTGATCTTTTAAGTCACCAGAACAAATGCCTGAAGCGACCCTAAATCATGGAGCGGGAGCAGCTCT
Source organism: Psilopsiagon aymara (assembly GCA_024733675.1). NCBI lineage: Eukaryota > Metazoa > Chordata > Aves > Psittaciformes > Psittacidae > Psilopsiagon > Psilopsiagon aymara. Next base: position 18,950 of record JANRGW010016314.1, on the reverse strand, counting down.
TGAGATTCAGATGGAGCTTGCTGCTTATTTGTCCTTTTGTTGTGGGGAAAAATAGATTTTTGCAATACAAATGAAAGCTTTCTTAGTTTACTTTCATTGCTCCTAAAGACAGGACTGAAGAAACTCCAACAATAAGAATATGAGAAACATTAAATCCTTAGGATAATTGTTGCAAGACCTCTGTAAGCATTATTTCATCTAATTTTTCCCTAGATACAGGCATCAGTAAGAGTTGCTCGTAAATCCACTAATTGGTATACACAACTGAAGCCATACTAATAGAAATGCTGCACTTTAAAGAAGATAAAATGGTTTCTTTTGAATTATGTGTCTGTTGCTATTTCAGGCAAAGAAAAAAAAAAAAAGGAAAAAAAAGGAAACAACCTCTCCTAATTCACTAATAACTTCAGGTTTCCAAGGAACACAGAAGCCTCTGTACTCATAAAAAGTTAGGTGAAATGTTTAACTTCTTCCCAGAACCACGTATCCAAAATACAGCCCTTCCATTTTATTAAGCCAAAATCAGACTTGTGAACAGCTTCTAAAAACTCCAGTGCAACTTCTAACCCTCTGGGGAAGCAGGAACGTGGAAAAGTGCTCCGGGCAAGGACTGGGGGAAAAGGACTTTCAAGATGTGCCCAAGCATACAGCGTTCACTGCACACTTAACTAGGAACAGCTGTGTGAAATAGCTGGAAAGTAATATGAATTACTACAGTATGGACCTATGAAAGCTTCACGACTTTCTCCTAATAAAAAATAGCACAACCAACTCCTATGGCATCGTATTCGGTCAGAAGTTCAGATTCTGTAAAAACAGACTTTTAGTAAATGCTTTTAAAGCCTGTAAAAGCATTTGTACAATTTGGAGAAACGTGTGAAAAGTGTTATTCTTTAAAAATAAAAGGGAGAAGACATTTTCCTGCAGTTTCAAAAACATTGCCACACTGAAAGCCCCAAAAGCAAATTCACTGATTTTCTTTTCCCACTCGATAAACAGAGCCAGAATAGCTGTGTAAGGTTTTCTGGTTTCAGTGTTACTTTACGGCTTTATTAACACAATTTGCTCTAGCATTATGTTGATGAAGATGCCAAGGTACAACACAGCCTTACTAATTAAACATATTTTTACCATATAGTCATCACCAGAAGCAACAATTTTAGGGGTTTTCTCATTGCAATTTGGTACAGTCAGCCACAAGAGAAACCTAACACTCAACACTGCATCCATGTCTTTTGCAGCCTTTAGGTGAGCCTTTAGTTCAGACGCAGGACGTTATTTCAGATCTACTCGTAGTACTTATTTTCAGTATAACTGAACCTCAAAACCAGATCCATGAAAGTAAACTAATTATGAAGTTTTTAATCCAAAACAGTAGCACAGGTTGTTGTGAAACAGGTAATTAACTGAGAGCCATAAAGTCCCATTTTCCAAGTTATTCTGGCAGCCCTTTGGGAGGACCCCACTGCAGTGCAGCAGTAAGCTCACATTCACAGAATGCCTTTTAATATCTGATGAACACCAAGTATAAGGCTGTGGTCGATGCCTGCTGGTTTTGCAACAGCGGAGATCTCAGCACACCAAGCAAACACCTTGAGGGCTGAAGCTAAGTCCTCACAAATTAATGAAACAAAAAATCACCCTAATCCAATTATAACCTACACGACCTTTATGCACTGACAACTAAAAAGGACTCTGTAAATTTTCTACTGCTATGAAGACTCTCTTTTGTAACTCTTCATAATAAGCTAAGGTATGATTACCTTCCCTTTTTCTGCTGAGTAAGAAGAAATTAAGTAGAAGACATAAAAGTTCATCTTCATGCCAGGGTAGAAACTCTGATGGAGAAGGATAAAGGTGTATATTTGAAAGATAAAAAAATGCTTAGAAAACATGAATGGAATGAAGTTAAGACACTGAACTATAATTCAGGAAATGGATTTAAAACCTTCCCCTGACACAAACCTCTAACACTGTAAGATAAAACTATTAAAGTATCCTAAATAAAACTCTCATTTGAGCCATTTCCTTGTTCCTGTATTCAGCACAACCACAAACCTTCTACTGAACAAATGAATTTGTTAATAGAATGTACTTCATGGACACAACAGTGTGGTCCATAGTACTCAGTGAAGGTTTTCCCAGAAGAAAAGATACCAAGTCCAGAAGCAGCCACTGTACAAGCCGTGCAGTTAAAGATGAAAAACCAGATGTGGCATCATAACAGGAAAGAGAACAAACATATAAAGATAAAATTCTCAACCCCAAATTAAAATTAATCAATACGTATTTGCAGGCTGCAGGACAGAAGGCATTAAACAATTTTTTAACCAGAAGGTGGCTGTTTCAAAGTTCCCTGGCTCAAAAGCAAGAAACGCCTATAAATGTTACCATTATATGGAACAGATATACAATATCTGACAATACATTATGGGCAAATCTCTCCTTCCTCACTTTGCCCATGGCATCAGGTGATCCCATCACACTCTTCTCCTTGGAACCACGCTTTCCAACACCTCTATGCCATAATAAACACAAGAGTAAAGTCCTACTAGCTGTGCCATGGTTCTTCTCCATGAGCTCACCCACACAACAGGAGCACCACTACACCACAGGGAAGATCATAAAACTTCAGTTTTCAGCACAGGAAAAGCATGCAAACATACAAAGCGGAGATTTTTAATTATGGATCCAGAGATGGGTGGTTTTGTTGGGTTTTTTCCCTCAGTCATTCTGTTGTGTAGTTCTCCCCAAGTATTGTAACAGGATTCCCATATGAAAAAAAAAAAATAAAAATCACAAGCTGTCTGTCATCTTTTTGAACTGTAAAATGCTTTCTACAGGCAGATGTGTCCAAATCCTGTCTCCAGCTGACGAGGGTGGTGCATACTATTTCCAGCACATGGGAATTCTGCATTTTACAGCAGCCAAGCTGAGAGCTCCCTGATCCACCAGGATCCGTGGCAATCTCTGCACCTCAACCGAACAGTCGGAAGAGAGAACATCAATGGCTTGCCAATGTTTTTTCCCAGCGAGATCAGTGAACCATAGCTGAGCCAAAATAAATCCTGTGAAAATTTTCACCACATTCATTTTTGACAGGACATGCAGGAATCCTTACTCAGCACCTAGTTGTCTAACATTGTTAAAGCTATCATTAAAGACCGTTTACATATGTGTGTGTATAAATATGTAAAAACACACACATATATATATTTACAGCCTTCTAAAGCTGTAGGGGTAACCTAACACTGAGAATTTCCAGATTTTATTTCACAGCCACATGTGTTCTTGCTTATAACACCACCTACATTTCTATATGGTAGATTATCCAAACAGCTACATTTACCTAAGGAGATGATCACTAACTAGGAAAACGCCTCACCTTGGATGTAGCTTGAGTGAACCTACTATGCCTTCCAGCGGTATAAAAAAGGATGGGGTGGGATGAACATTTGTTCTTCAGACTACATGGAGGCTATGTTAAGAATATGTGTTCACTGATGTTTTAGCTGTAGAACAGTATGAGCTACAACCTATCCCGAATTTCCACCAAAACCAGTGAAATCTGTGTCATTAAAGGATGTTGAACCACACTGCAACACGCATCAAAATGCGTGGCAGTCTTCCCCACCTCCCTGTACAGTCAGCCTCTTCTACAAAATACAGCTGTTCTGTATGCACACACAAATGATCATACAAAATGAACCTGGGGGGTTTGCCAGCTTCTTTTCTATTAACCCAGGAAATCTGCAGGTGCACTCTTTCCAAGGTGATGCTCTGGCAGAGAGGTTCTTACCAGCATCTGAAAGTCAGAATGACTAAACAGTAGTTTTCCTTTCTGTTGTAAGACAATTTATAGAAGATCAGACTTCTTCAATGCCACTCCCTAACGTATACGTTAAACAGGTTCAACAGTTCTGGGTTTAGATTTTTGGTTGGTTGGGTATTTTTAGATCAGGTCCTCATCCTGTGACATGTTAAATGCAGACAAAACACTGCCCACACTGATGTGTTCTTCCCCCGCAGCCAGCAAAGCTCAGTAGGCATGGATTTCCTCAAGCACTCATCTCACAAGTGGACTGTGGATGTTAAATTATAGTTACACATACATGACTATCCCTCTTTCACAGGGTGTATGGTCAGGACAGATCTACAAGTTGGAGGTTAAACTAGCCAGGATATTTGATAGAGAGTTACAAATGGGCACATATTTCACCATTTAGAGACACTTTTCTGAGAACATGGAAATTGACAAGTGGTATTTAAGAGCATTGTGGTTGGCAAGGTTTCAGATTTCTGTTACAAACTGGATCTTCCCTGTCTTTTCTCAAAAGAGCTCAAAGAAGTATTTTCAAAACAGTTTTGCACACACCACTGGAGAAAAGAATTTTATGGACAAGTAGCACAACACAGAAAAGATGTTAGCAAATGTGGAGAACACTGAAAACATGTACATTTTCCAAAAGTTCTTTTATTGCCCTGAGCACTAGAACTGAAAAATTACACGTACAGTGAAAACTCTAAAGTCCATTTACAGTTCTCCCAACCCAACAAAGCTTTGTAATGGCCCAGACCAAATAAAACTGCACTTACTTAAATGGTCCCAAATGGTTTCATTGCTCTGCATCACAAAAGGGTTCAGCCAAAGACCTCCTTCAAAACTGGTGTATTTAGAAGATCTTGGCAAAATCTAGCAACTTAATACTTTAGGAAAAGAGAACTGCACATCTTAGAAGCTACTCACTGCTGAGAACTACCTTTCTAGCACACTCCCAGTCGGACATCTGCTGGCAGCTACAGAGGAGTGCTGCTGCCAGCCCCGGCTTCCCAAGCCCTTTGCCTGGGGCAATCAGTGTGCATGGAGCCATGTGCCACTATTTTACTCATAGCAGCTGCATTGGCTAAGATGTTCTGGAGCAGGAGTATGCCACACTGTCACTGAGGGAGAGGGAAAGCAAAGGTCATGGTGGGGAAGGAAAGGGAAAGAAACTCATTAGTTAAAAAAAAAAAAAAAAAGAAAAAAGAGTGAGACAAAGACATAAAGAGAAAACAGGAACTTAGATGAGGCAGGATAAGGGTGCAGCACGAGGGTGCAGGAGAATGAGGCAAATTCCTGCACCGAAAGTAGGTGGAATTGGAGATGTATTGGCTAAATGGATTCATAAAATCCTCATTTTCCTACTTCTCCACAAGGACATGGGAAATCTAACCACTACATCACAGAAAACCTAAAATAAGAGACAACCCTCAGATCGTGGCTTTGGATACATTTACACAGTAAATAAAGGTATGATTAAAGTCTATGCTATAGTTCCACTATAATCTACCTATTAAAGATCCATATAAACAGTCTTCAGTGCACTAAAACCGTGAGTAACCAGCCAAGGCCAGAATCACACAAAATTCAGGTCAGAATTCAGCCCCTACCTAGTCCAGGCTCCTGCTCAAGTGGCTCCATAGCTTCACGTGGAAAATCCTGCTGTTTGCTACCACCAAACACACATGCCATATCAAAGCTCACAAGCAATAACCCATGTTTCCTGCTGTCACACATGTAAGGCATAACAACAGTGCCCCACACGCATGTACATGTGCAGAGGCTGCTTTCATGCTCTGCAGAGTTTTCCTACCACAACAAAATGCTGCTCCCCAGGTAGTACCACACAACCTGGATATCCCCCTTCAGTACCTACACTCTCCCCTGCAGGATGCCAAATACCACCCCAATACCCCAAGACAAGATGCCAGCATCACTACACCACCTATAATCTTTACATGCAGCTCTTTGCTGTTCTGCCTCTCTCACTTAAATAACCTGCTTCAAACAGCAGGAAAGAGAAGCTCTTTTCATAACTCTTAACTTCACTATCGACATTCTGCAAGAATATGACATTAAATACAACCTTTTACCAAGAGGACTCTGGACTCAAAAACACTGATCAGCCAAGGCTCCAAGAGATTTTTTTGAGCCTGTGAACTTCCCAGCAGCAAATACATACCCAGACCCTGCAACTAACAGAGCAGCTCATAGACCCTGAAAAGAGCAGAGGAATCTGATGGTATTTCAACACATTTTCAGTAACATACAGACACTGCATTTGAATTAAAAAGATCATTAGCAAAACACCTCTAACGCAATTTACAAGAAGGGAGAGTTTATGTACCCCCTGAAAAATCCCAGGCTGCACGTCTCTGGATCAATGACTAGTGTTACTACAGTCTCTGCTATGGAAAAGCTAAACCCCAGCCAAAGGCTCAGGGCCCATTTCCAACATATTTGCAGAGGCCCTGTAAGGAAAATCCTTCCATGAGGCCCCCAGACGACACTGTGGTGAAGCTGTTGCCCCAGCTCCCTATAACTCGTTCTCCTGCACCTCCATGCCCACAGCAAAAAAAACCAAAACAGCAACCATTTGCAGTCCCACTGATACAGTGGTGGACCGCCTGTGGAGTGAGTGAGTATCAGAAATGCAAGGAAGTTCACAAAAAAAGGGAGGAAAATAAGAATCAACAATGCTTTGCTAAATGCAACACCCTACGACCAAATTCCCACTCCCACATAGTCCAGAGCTGATGCTGGCCGATTCGTCTGTGCTTGGAGGCAATGTCTATTCCCAGCCAGGTGTCCAAGCAAGACACACAGTTGAGTGTGCTTGCTCCACACCTAACACAATAAACCCTCCCACACCCAAGGGCTGGCTCGTCAAAGATACACATGCGTGTACACACACACAGAAATTAATACCCCATTTTGGCATTTTCAGAGCCAAAGTTGCCTGCTGGGCCAGATCCAAACCCCAGCCTGTGATCTGGTGGTGCCTACTGTAATCTGTCTCAAGGAACTGGAAATATCTTTGGCTTGCTCTCTCCCAGAGCTAGTCTCTGACACTTTTCTCAAAGGCATATTAAGCATATGAACATCTTCTGCTAACTAATAAGCTTTACACTGACATATGAGGCAACCCCAGTCTTGAGACAGCGAACAGAAAAGAGCTCTGCTCTCTTTCATATACTCGTTGTAAAGCAACTGTGCCATTGCCATAGTTGTACTCCTAAAACCTGGAACATGTGGGGAGAAAGGAGAAACAGATATGAAAACAGGGAAGCAAACCTCAGCAGGAGAGGTGTCTTTTAATAAGCAAAAACCACAGAATAGCAACAAAAACAATCAAGCAAATGAAGTGTCACACTGAGAAATAATGAGTCACACTCCAGTACAAAGGCACAGTTCTTTGCTTTTGCATGACAACACTGTAAGTGTATCTTTTTCCTTTTTGCCAGCCAGAGGCACAAAACCACTCACAGACAGACTTCAGGTCTTTAAAATGTAAACATCTACAATAAAAATACACACTTTGGAAACAGGAACACTTCACACAGTTCCGGTTACACTTAAAAGTAAATCCAAGGTTTTAAACAGAATAATAACTTATCTAACTGTTTAAATATCAACCCACTAACCTCATCTACTATGTTAACATGGACTTTCACAGATTTTAAGAGGTTTCATCATTTTAAGTAGTACAAATACCTAACACAATAAAATTTTTTTCGCTATTCAGGTTCTCCACCTATTCTCATTCATATCTTGACCTTAATTCCCACAAATCTCCAGCACCACCTAACACAGACCCATCACACTAGGAATCCTTCCCAGGAAACACTGATGACCAAATACACACCATCCTCAAATGCTCCGTAGAAATATCATATAAAGGACAGTAAAGTCATGCTGCAGAAGATCAATTTCAGAATAAAGTGACATACGATATTTCTAGCAACAGTCTGGCTTAGTGTTCCTTGCCCATTTGTCTAAGTGTAAAACACAATTACATTTCTCCATTTCACACAGCTTGCATAAACCAGTTGATAAAACTTCATCAGGTCCTTTAAAATTAAAAAGCACTAGAGTTTCCATATTCTGCTTACAAAACATAACTTGGGATATTTTGTGCTGCTGAGTAAGTAAAAAGTGATTGCTTGGCATTACACAAGGACTTCAAATGCCAGAAACTGCAAGTGTGCCATCATGTAAAATTCTTCTCAATTCCTAGCTGTCACACTGTTCGCAGTCTCCTTGTCACTGCAGATGAGCTGACTGAATTATTTGCAGGCAAGAGGGCAAAAACAAGCAGAAAAAAATTATTGACTTTATCAGAGAAAAACTTAATTCATTACTGGATATAGGTAATAAAGCCTAATCTCCAAGTTACCAATACCTTTATCCTCAATTCTTGATTCAGTACAAAATTTGAGGGTTTCCTTATCAAAACAATGAACACATGTTCACACATGGTTTTTAGCACTTTTCCCAAAGGGCTTTTCTTAACAAGGGTAAGCAATCCATCATGTGCCTTTAAACTGCTTTCACTCCATTTAGTATTCCCTAAAGTAAATTGCAGAATAAACGCTTCCAGTTGTTCACCTCTAAAACAAAGCTGATGCATCTGTTTAGCCAATATAGTAACATCACTGCCTAATATCAGAAGATGCATACAGACCCTGCAGAATTTCAGCTTTTCATGTTTACCATGCATTCACTAATCTCTTTGTAACTACAAACCGGTTTTCACTTGCAGCAAAATAAACATATATGAAAGCGGGGACAACCGGTGATGAGCCCAAAAGCATCACTTCCTAAGACGGAGAAGGAAAAATCTATAAAAGGTATTTTTAGTGCTTATTCTTCACATACAACTCACACAACAACTATTCAGTAGTACAAAATATTTTAGGGCTGTAACTGATGCCGCGGCAGTAACAGATTTGATGAGAAGAAAGGAAAAGGCTGCCAGAACAGTGGTAAGAAACTGCCAACCCATACATTTTATAAGCCTCAGTGTCACTGTTGGAAAGGAAAAGCTGGATTTTAAAAATGCCAAGAAGAATCAGCAAATTGGATTTCAACAGTCTGAAGCATAGTGGTGAAAGGAATTGTGTCAGGCACCCAGAGTGCCAGGGAAAAGGTATAGCAGACAGAAGCAGAGAGAAGTAACAAGCTGATAAGGAGGAGTTCCTATGAATTAAATTGCCCTTTAAAGCTGACTGCTCTTAATCTGGCCAGAAGGTTCAGACAGAAATTGTGCTGGTTTTGTATTGCCTCTGTCTCCAATACCAATGAAAGTTAATTAATCACTGAATCTTTAATCAAGATTTTTGCAAAAAGTAAAAAATAACGGTAAAAATTCAAAATCCATACACACACACACACAGAGTATTTCACTGGTGCCTGTTCACCTTGCTTACTGCAAAAGCAATGCAAAGACAACATGCAGCCCAGAGACTTACTTCATCCCACATCTCTTTTATCCCCTTCCATCAAGCTGAGTAACCACCCTATGCTGACATTTAAATAATGCATCCACAGAGGAACAGCATGAGCTGCAGTGGACAACAGCTGTCAGTCACTGCTGACCCAGAATAGTAGTGAATCAGTCTTCACAAAAAGGCTCTGATTTGCTTCTGAATGCAGCCTCACCTGAGCATTAGCAGTTCTTTGTAAGAAACAAAATTACCCTAACATCCAAAAATAAAATGCACTGTGCATTCTTAGACTTTCCTTCAAATATTTGGGTAACACTTTTCACTTTTACAGCTCCCTGTGATCACTCTGAGGAGGCAGACAGAATATACTGTACTGGGGAGACTTGGGTCTGCGGGACCACAGAGAGATGGACCAAGCTGTAGTCACTTCCCCAACCTCCAGCTCTCTGAATAAAATCACAATGCTTACTCTGAATGCCTTGAAACCATGCTAAGAAGGGACATGAGCACTTTCCTGAAAACAAAAGATGAGACTTTACAATCTGCCGCTTGGAAGAACCTACCTGGCTGTCTGCTGTTTGAGGCACACCATTACTAGTATTAACTATGCTGGTTTAAATCTGTTTGCCAGTTTAAATCTCCACACTGCTCCAGGCTTCTCTGCAAGAACATGCTCCCAAAGTATGCCGTGGCTACAGGCAACAGAAATCACAGCCTTACCTGATGCCACACCAAATCAGCAGGCAGGCCAGACATCTCTCACTCCTAACAGCATTTTTTCCTAATATAGTATCACATAGACAATATGGATCCATCCTACTAGAGCTTTATCACTGAAATTCAGTCTTATTTTGAGACACTTTGCTTTTCAACCTCAAAGAGTAGCACTTTACAATCACAGGTACTAGCTCAAGCACAGAAAGGCTAAATGTTCTGGAAGACATCACTATTTGAAGCAGTTAAAGTAAGCAGAAGGTTTGGACTGAAATAAATTAAAACTGACAACATGGGGCACTTCTGTAGACCTCTTCAGTTCTGAGGAATTCCTGCATTTCTAAGGACACAAGCACAGTATGTCTTTTCCTCTATTTTCCCAAGTGAACTACATTGCCATCAGCAAAACATCCACAGTGACTCTGTAAACATCTGTAAAACCACAAAATGAATCCTTCATATTTACATATTCAGAGGCATGGCCAGGCGCACGTTTAGCTGTTCTTCCCACTTGCTCTATTACGCTTGGAGAAACCCGATGAACTGAATCCATATGCTATTTCCCAGACACTGCTTAGCCCAACAAGGCTGTGCAGCAGGATACCCAGGTGACTTCTAAGCGGAGATGATGGTCTCTCCCTGTTCATCCTTTATATGGCCCTCAACAGCTGCTTCTCCACATTAAAAATGCTCTAATTTTTGTATCCACCTATGTTGCCACAGGTATCAACAGGACCTCATGGAGTATTGCACAAACTACTCTACAGGTGTGGTCCTCTATATCCAGAAATCTCAATCTCATTATTGGCCTTCCCAGAGTTGTGGGACTGTATTAACACTAATTGTCATATGATCCCAAAATGACTATTCTAACCTGAAATGTAACATAGGCAACAATCACACTGACTCTCTCTGTTCATCCTCTTCAAGTCATCCGTCAAGGAAGACTCTGTATCTTGTCCTGTGTTCTAACAGATGAGGTGGTTCTGGATGTAGTACCACAAGACAGGCAGTGACAACTAAGCTGATGTATGCTAAGGACAGCCTTTACTGGCAAAAACATACCACCACAGAATGGCAACACAATGTCTGATAAAACACATAAAGCACAGTAAGTTTGCAGATGGACATCAGGTCAGCCTGAGATTAAAAAAAGAAAAAGACTGCAAGCATTTTCAAACTGTATCCCAGCTAGTATCTATCCTTGATTTTATAAAACACAGTATTTCATGGCCATGAGTACCAGCATTTCGTGACTTTCACATTCCAGCTGGAATGCTAACAATTGGTGTTTTCCGAGATCTACTGAAGTCTCATCAGAAGTTAAGAGGAAAGCTAACAAGCTGCACAGCACAAGAACATAACTTCACCACCACATGAACACTGCAAAGTCTATGGAGTCTAGTTCCTACTTCATCCTTCCCTAGTACCCTTAGTGTCTTTCTCCTTTGAATCACTCAAGCAATGTGGTTTCAAGCTCTCAAAGTCAGCCATGAGTGATAGGTTCATAAAGCATCACTCAACCAGAAGTGCATCGTGACAGTTTCTGCAAGACAACCTCCACCCAGTTTTGCAGACATCATCTCGTTTATGCTCTCAGATGATTGTATCAGATTGCGGTCAAAATCTGGCCCTACCCTGAACAAACAAAAAACTACATAAGATAATAATCTTGAAATGCTACTAGTACCCCAGAGAGTCACCCTTTAAATATTTTTATTGAGAAGCCAGGAGGCAGCAGAAGCAGCAGACAGGAACTCAATTTACCCATATATTGTCACAAAACTCCCTCCTGAAAATGACAAATTATGATGAGTTGCTTTATTTAAAACGCTCGGTCTTAAATAGAAACTAATAAAAATAAAGGCTATTAATTCTCCATCAGAATTTAAATGCAATCTCATTTCTAACTTTCAGGCTTCAAAAGATACGCCATGAACATTTCTAATAGCATCTGGTATAGAGACTCAATTCAGAGATTTCATACAAGTATGGACTTTTTTCAGTAACAGTAACTTTAGCATTCTCAGGATAAACTTTGCTTCGAAACTGGATTGTGTTAAGGTTATACAGTCCATTTTGTTTTTACTAAATAATTGCACTTAATGTTCTGGCACTGACAGTCAAAGACCTGTATTGCTTCTTGGGTTATTAACCAATTTAGTATAGTCAATCACCTCTCAAGTATTTTGAGCCAACAGATGGTCAGTGATCCCCAGCCAACACTCCCAAATCTGCTAAAAAACCCTAATAATCTAAACACAAATTTCAGTCATCTGTAACAAATACAGTCTTCTCTTGTTCACATCAAAGTGGATTCACGGATTTATTAGTTCAACCTCCTTGAACAAATGAGGAAACATGATAAAATGTTTTCCTGGGAAACAAAAAGGAAGAAAATGGTAGAAAATATTAAGCTCAGAGAAAAACTCTCTAAGGAACTCCTGTTACATATTTCACTTCACTGTTAGCAACTTTCAGTATATGAAAACACTGAATAATTCTTTATTAAAACTGCTTGCCGTGTTTGTAATTTGGGGGAGATATGTAAAGCTTACAGAAACAAAACATCACTGGAAAATTATAATTTAAAATTCAGGTTGAGACTTCAATTAATTAAAAGGCAATTAAATAGAATTCTGCCCAAAAATCCAGAAGGTGCCCTTTCTTTTAGCAAATACAACAGATGTACGCATTCTGTGGAAACTAAACACAAGAGCTGCACATTTTTCTAGGGTGTATCTGTGAGCACCTTTTGAATTCCATGACTGTTAATTCTACTTCTGAAACAGGTGCTACATTTCTTCTTGCCCATTTAACTGTGCACTTGGCACCTCTCGTGGAATCCAAACCTGTTTTTATTACAGCAGATCAATCTGAATCAACTTTTAAAACTTTTTAGTAATATACATCCAACACACTTAAACAAACAATAGAGAAACCATGGGTTTCAACTAACTGCAATTTAATCTCTTCATCTATCATGTCTAAAGAAACTGTTATTTTAAAAAACATTACTAACATAGTGCACCTTCTGTAAAATGCTTTCAAATATATTTCTACCACAGGATAAACTTTGTCTTAGAACCAGCTGCATAAACTTCAACCATTTTTTAGCCAAATAAAACCCACTAGCAGCCACCTGTTTTCATTCTTTTGATGAACAATTCAGGAACATGCAGCTCCATTTTACCAAGATGACAACTAAGAACCTTCATTCTGACTTCACTAATCTCTTACATCCATCACTGCAGTTTTTACCGAATATTTTAACCTGCCCGCATCAGGGGGCATAAAGACAGCTTTTGCAAGAATCCAAATTTATGTGACTTTCTCCATAATTTCACTGTATTCTGTGAAACTACTGTATGTTATGCATATTTGCCTTATTCATTTAACTATGGCTGTGCAAGGGCTTTTTTATATAAATAAGAGCATGTAAGTATATACAAGAGTTCCTGATTTCTAAAGCATGTGAGAAGGTTTAAGGGCTAAATCCTGCCCTCTAGTGTACCTGTGGATGGTGGTGCCCTGGGAACCTTCCACACTCACCCAACAGCCATTTCCAAACCAGGCAGAAAACAGCTGGGAGAGACAGGACAGTTCACTGCCCACCAGAGACATTTTGTATTTGCCTTGCTCCATGTTCAGAGTGCACCCACTACTTGGTCACGCACCTTTGGGGTGGGTAAGACTCACTAAAATTGGGGTAAGAGGATGAGCAGACACAATGACAGATGTGAGAGCATCCTCCCCTGAGCAGCATCACTCAGTGTGCCCAGCCAACACAGGTGGTCTGTCCCTCATTTCATCAATTTACCCTGCTGGGCCATGCACAAAACAGTATTTCTATGACAAAATAAGCAGAAGATGCAAAGGAAGCATATTCTCAACTTTTTTTACACAGGAGCTCTCTGCTACCTCATTCCCTAAACCAGCTACATCTGAGAGCCAGGAGGAATTTCTGTGTTGACCATGTTGTAGAGAATTAGTATTTGGCAAACCAGTTAAGGTCTGTGCAACAGATCAAAAGTAATGCAAAAAATAGTTTGTTTTCAGGCACATCTGCGGAACACCAAAATAGGAGTAATCTTCCAAGTCCTAAGTAGCTTAAGCACCTACTAAAAAAAGAAAATTAGGCACCAGGTACTGAACCTGATGTTTGCTTGAAGTTGTCTTTCTCAGGATCACAGGGAGTTTTCTTCCATTTGCATGAACAGCAATCAGATTTCTATCTTCTTGACTAAGTTATATGCTCTAAAAGTCTGCATATATTTCAGGACTGCCTTTTCAAGACTTTTACAGCATAAGCATTTAAATGTTGTGTATGATGCAAGTAAAAATCACAGTAACAACTATTTATGAAAGAGACGTTCTCTAAGAAGAAATTTTCCTGGACCAGTATTAACCTATTTTACATTTTCTTCAGATACTTGTGGAAGAGTAGCCAGGTACTAAGCAGGAAGAAGATAATTCGGACATCTGCAGGCTTGATAAAAGCTCTTGCTGCTGAATTCTCTCCAAGTGGCAGACTACAGCCTCGTCACCTCATTAAAGAGTGGACAAGAAAGACTTGGGATTCCTCAGATGCCTTGGTTTATGCTCACCATGAAATAAAGCTGCTTGAGAAATTATGGAAATACATAAATGCCAACCGTTCCTCAGTGAGGCAAACTGTGAAGAGAACCAGCTGTGCTATGAGACGTTCATTAAAATGTATGGATAAATGTTCCCTTTCCATTTCCCTTGCCTTTCCCCTTCACTGGCATTGTAACCTCTTTGAGGCAAATACCTCTGGACAGTTTCTAAAAATCTTTCCAAGAAGACTGTTCTCTGTACGTTTTCCAGGGCAAAAATCAGACGTTGTTGATCAACAACAACAATGACAACAAAAAGAAATGTTTTTTCTTGCTTTGCTTTAAACAGCAAACTCTAAGAAAGCGACTTCTGTTCCTTGTTTGTTTGAAACATACATCTTTTAGGGGAAAAAATAACAGAAGTCCCCAGGGTGTGTCCAAAGGGGCACTTCACTGAAGTCACTGTACAACACACATCAGATGTGGCAATACTGACCACGTAAAACGTATTGTCCTAGTTTATAGCTGTGTGAATCATACGATTCCAACCCTCCAGCACAGAGGATGCCAACTTCCATTCCCAATTTCACTAACAACACAATTACAAATAAACCACGGTGAATGGGGTGAATGTAAAACAGTCAAAACTTTCGATGCCATGACATAAAACAGACCATCGAGTTTGAACAAGCCATCCTCTAGTACTAGAGGCAGAACGGAGCAGAGTTAGAAAGAACATGGATCATGGAGGTCTGTTTACAGTATTAGACTTTGCTCTAAAACATAAGCAGGTAGTCATTTGCCTTCTAAAATAAGAACTTTCTGAAAAGTAAAAATGAGAATGTACTAATCAAATGCTACTTTATATAATTAATTCATAAGAATAGCAGCTACCACAAGAATCTCTCCTGTCCTTTAATTAGATTTCTAAACCAAGATCCCTGTAGCCATTATATTTCTTTTCTCAAAACCATCTTACAAAACTTGTTACTTAAGAACACTGTGAGTTATTTGAGGTGTATATTCTCTTTGCTAATTTCTTTTTTAAAGTCTTCTCAAGTAGTCCAGATTTACTGCCATCTGCCATGCCAACGTGACCTGCCAGGCATACCACAAGATTTCACAGGGACTTCCACAGAACAGCACTCTCCAGGTCAGGGTTCAGCATCGCACAGATTTGTATCGAATGACGTATTTACAACAAAGATGCTAAGGATGTGAACCGTGTAATGCCGTAGCAAAACGCTTTGCTGACGTTTCAAGTACTGATTTCTCCGCTTCTCAGAAATAAGAGTTCTTCCAGGAAAAAAGGAAGAGGAGAAAAAAAAAAAAAAAAAAACAACCAAAAAATAACAACAACAACAAAAAAAAAAAAAGCCAAACAACAAACCAAGACCTGTCTGATAAAGGGAAAAGGAGAGCATGACAGCAGGGCATAAGGGAGCAGCTCAGGCATAGTAGGACGCCTAGGTACACTTGTAAGAAGTGAATCCCACCAGCCCTCCAGTCCTATCAACCTTACAAACTGCTTTTTTGAAACAGAGGGATTTTCTGGGGATGACCAGAGACTGCCAACCTGATGGGTACCCAAGGAACTCCCTGGCAGCAGACTCTGCAGCACAGGGCAGAGGCTGAATCAGTTTTTTATAACTTGGGTTTTCTTTACCTGTTGCCATAATCCACTCAAGATGAAAAAGGGTAGGAAAAAGAGAGGGACTTCAGAAAGACAAGTGCAAAAAGAAATGGGAAAAAAATTCCAGTGATCAGACAATACTGAAGAGGCAGAAAAGAAAAAGTACAGAGACAAAATGGAGAGCTGGAAAGAAATTACAGCAAAAATAAAGCCATAGAGCAAACCAGAGAAACTTGAAAGGGAGAGAATGCAGCAGTACCACCAACACCAGAAAGATTTTCAAACATAATTCCCTACTGGGAAAGCAACATGAGAAATCAGTTCAAAAAATTCTAGCACTGATAAGGCTTAACAGGAAGAGAAAGCACGTATTAGACGGACTCGAGAACATAAAACTAGTACTAGTTTTCCTGGCAGAAAAATAATTAAAAAAATCTTTTTTTAATAAAAAGATGACTATGGGGGAGCTCTATAACAAAAAAAGACAAAAACAATGAACCACTCAAGGTAGCTTTGCCCAGTCAGGTGAGTGCAGAACAATACGCACCACGACTAGCATTTTTCACCCCAAAACGCAGAGTGCAGAATGAGGCAAGAACCTGATAGCCCTGGCAATCAGCCTTGTATGTCCTCAATCCCTCTGGAGCAAATTTCCAGCATATTTTCATAGCTACTTCTAGGAGCAAGATGACACATTTGCTGAACTAATGAGAGTTATTTCCTGTAAGAATTCCCACATTTCCAAATACAAAAGGTGAAATCAAGCTGAATATATTACTGCCCACTTTCCAGCACAGACATGATCCTTCACAGTAACTGACTGGTATGTATAAAAAACAAACCACCTACCTATATAGTAAATTAATGCTTTGCTTTAGGCATCAACATTTGTAAAGTCCACATGCAGCAATATACTGCATTGTATTGGCAACGTATTTTATTACTACTCCCACAACATCAACTATGCTTCCCTTTTAACCAGTATGTGAGAGAGAAATGAAAACATATAGGACCAAGTCTGAAAACTTCCTATAACTTTTCCTAAGAACACTCGGTGGCCCAATAAAGGATGCTAACTTCCACAAAATATACTGTTCCACATATATCTTTAGCCCATTGGAGCTACAATATTTCTACCAAAGAGTCACAAAATAAAACAGCCTCAGAATGAAGCCCAACTTGGCAATACTGCTATTTGGGAACAATCTACTACAATATTTCTGTGCAATGGTTGGAAAAAGCTTCTTTGTAAATGGTGAGTGTCCAAAGCAGAAAGTAATATTTTAGAACATTTGGTCTGTCTTCTCACTTCCTTCTCATGTTCTGACTTTAGTCACATCTGTGCATCTATCACTCAGAGCAAAACACACAAAGAGTCACAGTAAGACATTTCACCTGCTTTTTAGGCCGAGTACCTGCAGGCAGGCCACTGCCTGGTTGAGGTGCTCACATTGTACAACAAAGTTTTCTCAAACCAGGACTCTCATTGAGACTATCTATCTGACAGCGATACAGCAACTCCTTGTGCGAGTTTTGAGAGAAATAGCTCATAAGCACTTCAAAAACTCACTGCTACTTCCACAAAAACTCCATGTTGAGTACTTTCAAAAAATTCTGAGTCCTGCAAAAAGGAATTTTGCTCTTGGGAGAAGGAAGAACCTGCATTTGTATGAGCAACCTGCCCCACACTCCCCATGAGAGCGTCTGCGGCAGAGCGGGCACCGCATAGGCCAACTTGGGTCATGGACCCTTGGACTGCACTAACCACTCAACCCATGGTATGTGTTCCTAGCTCAGAGCCACTTCCTCGCTCAAAAGATCAGGTATCAAGTGACAATCTGCTTCTGCTGGAACCCATAGGGTTTACTTCATCTGTATTTTATCAGCTGTTAACTAAGTTTAAAACCAACTAAACAAACAAACAAAAAAAACACCAAAAAAACAAAACACCACAACATGCGGTGTTTTAAGCCCAAAAGGTGTTTTGACAGTACTTTGTTATAAACCCTGCTTCCTTTAACAGATTTACACCTCCATTCCTAAAAGTACTCGTATATTAAGAGTACTCCTATTCATGAGAACCTACTCACACTGGAATAAACTAACTTCCACCTTTATGCCACTTAACGTCCTTACTAGAGATGCATAATGCAGGCTAGTGCCATTAAGCACATTGAAGAGCCATGCAAACCAATTCAGACACTTTCAAGCACCTGAGCAAACGTCTGCGTGCTTGATAAGCTCTATACCGCAGCAGGTTGAATGAGTTTGCACAGCGACATCCACACAGTGCCGATGTGGTGGTACCCGGCTATGGGAAGCCCGGCATGATCTGGAACCACCACAGACGCCTGTATGTACATACGCACAAACCGCATGCCCGCGCATAGACACGTTTATTTATATATGTGCATACGCGTATTTACGCACGCTTTCTAAGCAAAGCTCGTTGCCGATGCGCCAGCAGGGCGCTACCGCCGCTGGGAGCCCCGCTGCCCAGGGTGCAGGGGCCGCCCCAGCCCCGGCCCGGCGGGACACTCACTGTGAGGGTCGCTCTTCTCCCGGACGCCGTCCACCCGGCCGTCGGGGTTGATGCGCAGGAAAAAGCCACCGTTCTTGCAATAAAGCCGCTTGGGGTCCTTGAAATGCCCGGGGGGGAATGCGCCGCTGCCCCCGTCGTCGGGCAGCGCCGGCAGGGTGGTGATGCTCCCCGTCGCCGCCATGCGCCGGGCCCCGGCGGCGCCCCGCCGCCCAGGACC
>JANRGW010016311.1:0-26785 GCA_024733675.1 Psilopsiagon aymara | reverse complement strand
CAGGAGCCTTCTCCTGTCCAGGCTGCCCCAGCCCCGCTCTCTCAGCCTGGCTCCAGAGCAGAGCTGCTCCAGCCCTCGCAGCATCTCTGTGTCCTCTTCTGGACTCCCTTCAAGAGCACCACATCCCTCTTGTGTTGGTATCCCCAGGACTGCAAGGGGGCTCTCTCCAGAACAGTGCAGACTGCAGCTGAAATGGGTTCAAGAAACATCCCCATTCAAGGCTCTGCACTGAAGAGGGTCAAGTGAATCTAGACCAGACTTGACAGCTTTATCTTACCTATTCATCACACTTCACTTTGAGGGGATGCTGTGGCCTCCCCCAGAAGCCAGGTACAGTTTTTCACTATTGGGTAGTTAGAAGGTTTTCCCTATCATCCCTAATCCTTATTTTTACTTTTATTTTTAATAATCAAGCTGCCTTCCTTCTTGTCCTTCTCTCAGAGGACAAGACAACAGTTGATCTCTGTCCCCTTTATAACAACCTTTTGCTGTCGGAAGAGGGTTGCCATGCCAACCTTTTCTTCTGTTGCCAAGCAGAGGATGGAGTGATAGCTCCTCTTCCAACACAGCACCAGGTATAAGATCTCAAGGGAAGCCATCTCCTCCACACTGAAATACAGCAACAAATTCAGAGCACTCTATCTGTGCAGTGTCTTTGACCTAACTATATTACCCTCTCCCAGACAAGTCTGCTTGAAGTTAACCCAAGTCAGATGCACCTTGCTTCTGTAACTGAGTCCTTTACTCTTGCATTTCCTGATATATGCATGGATGGGACCATGTTTTCATGGCTTTTTCCACAAGAGGTTCAAGCAGAATAGAAAAGTTGGTTCTGAGGAGTAAGAGGAAATCTGTCCTTGAAACCATGTACCAAACCTCTGGGAATGCTTGTGGGAATCTTATATATGCTTGAGAGGAGCTGTGCTTGAATCAGATGAATCAGGGGAAGGGATCAGTGGCAGCATGGACTGGTTCAGAGCATCAATCTTTGCACCCAGGTATGAAGAAGCCTGTATTTGCTGCTGGTGGCAGAAGCAATGGATTTTCCTTTTAAACAGAGCAAAGCAGAAGACGGAGCAAGATCAGAGATGAGGAAGATCCTGTTCGTCTCATACAGTTTCCCCAAGGGCAGTTCATCCAGGGGAGAAAAATGACAATGTTCAAGGCCAGGCTGGAAGAGGCTTGGAGCAACCCGGTCTAGTGGAAGGTGTCCCTGCCCATGGCAGGGGACTGGAACTGAATGACCTTAAGGTCCTTTCCAACTCAAACCAGTCTGGGATTCTATGATTCTATGACATTTGCAAGGTTGTTAAGACTGTTATTGATAAGCGTCAATCATGCAAGGTTAAAGCTGCTTGCAGAGGTGATGCCCCTAATTGCCCAAATCAGCTAATGTCAGCAATGGGATATCATTGCTAGTGGGTGGGCTCATGTTAGTGCTGCATGGCATGGTCGGGAAACCCTGGGTACCACTCTCCATGACAGCAACCTGTCTCTCTATCCGTTTTTCTTAGCCTGATATGTATCTGGCCAACCTCAGCCACCTTCTGCAGTGGATCCCACCGTTCTTTTACCATTGTCTCTGAGAACTGATTGTCATCAAAGCCACAAGCTGGCCAAAGGGAAAGAGAGCCCAAGAAGAGGAAGGTTAACATCCGCGCAATCACAGGACTGATGTTTCAGAAAGCTGCATCGAAATGGATCTGTGGAGGAGAACAGGGACACAATGGCACTCTAAACCCATTGTTTTTCCCTTCTCCTTACAGCCAACATCAGCTCAAGACAATCAGGGTTCATGTCTCGGTAGAGATGAGCTGAGGATGTTACATGATGTTTTGTCATTAGCTTTCAATGAGACCATGTGTCAAGGGAAAGGGTTCTGCAGTTTGAAGAGGGGATGATTTACAGACTTGAGAAATA
The DNA here is from genome assembly GCA_024733675.1 of Psilopsiagon aymara. Lineage (NCBI taxonomy): Eukaryota > Metazoa > Chordata > Aves > Psittaciformes > Psittacidae > Psilopsiagon > Psilopsiagon aymara. The sequence continues at coordinate 24,865 of JANRGW010016311.1, read as the reverse complement.
ACGAGCCTTGTAAGGAACAAAGCTTGGAAATAAAACTGCATGCTCCACCTGAATTGCTACCTACCCGTGTGTGTACTCAGAGCTCATATTTAGTGCTTCTGGTGGCACATTGACAGACGGCTTAGTGAAAACAAATGTTAATGTTAATTAAGCTGGAAAACTTCCCAGATTTTGAGAATGAGAGTGTTTGCTTGGATAATAATTCAGATAGCCTGTGCCCCTCTTAGCACTTCCATTGGGGAATATGATCACTCAGAAACAGGGGATCAAAAACAGGAGGCACGCAGATAGATCTCAAATCTTCCTAGGGTGAACGGGTGCTGCTCCTTACAGCATCCTTCCCAGCACTTTGAGCACAGCAATTTTCACTGATACAAGTGGTCAGATTTGTGAGAATATGCTATGCTAACAGGGCTCACAGCAAGGAAACACTTCCTCACATACTTCCTAAATCCTCCTTTATTTAATTTCACCCCAGTGCTTCCAAATGATGATAATTAACCTTACTTGCTGCAGAGGATAGCAAATAGCAAGAGCTTGGAGGTATGAGTAAGGACAGGTTGGGCTGGGCTCCTTATGCATATAGTCAGATCTCCCTGCTTAATCTAAATCATTTCAGTTCTGTTGACTTTGACTGGTCTTCACTGACTTCCACGAGCTAATGATGTGGCCCATTGATTTTAACTTCCCTTCTCCATCCTTTCAATTCTAATCACTGTCACCAGTGCCAGCCTGAGCCTTGTGAATACCAGAGAAAGGCTGTGGGCTAAATAGATGCTCCAGCTATTATCATGGGTCTGGGAATGCTTATGTATTTATTGAGTTAGTTATTGCTGAAAGGACTGCAGATAAAAAATAATAATGAGGAAATGAGGGGATGCACACAAATAACTTAGAAACCCCTGGTAGCACTTCTCCCTTTTTAGAAAGCCACATGATGGCTCAACACATTCCTATTTTCTGCTTCAGTGAGATGACTTTCATATTGTGGATACAACATGCACCAAGTCCCAGCTGGCAGCTCAGCTAACCTTTAGTATTGTAATTAAGCCTCCTTGGTGTTCAGTTGGAGTGATGTTCACCAGAGGCCTCCAAAGGGACGGAAGCGCAGCATACACAGATGCTGCCAGAGCGTGGTACAAGGCAGGATGCTCTGCAGACCTCTCCCTGGAATGCAGGGAGGCACACAACATATTTTCCTGTAACTGCAACTTGCTTAGAGATCTCCTCCAAACTCTGTCATCTGGGTAGGGAACATTTTCCACTTCTGCATTTCCTCTTTACGACCTTCATATATCCATCCTGGTTTGCATTGTGGCAGGTCTTGGAAGATACAGCCAGGCTGTGGTGGATGTTGTGCTCACACTGACTAAGAATATATGTCCTGGGAAATGTGCCATTTCAGTGCACTTCCAGCAAAGCCATTTAATCCAGTGAAAATACTCATAGGCTCCACCCTAAATCATAGGATTGATGCAGGCCACACTGAACGAGGTGCACCAGCTTTTGTTATGCTCCATGTGAGGCTCTTTTTTATGGTGGTTCCTTTCCAGGCAACAGAAAAAAGAAATAGAAGGGGAAAAATAAAGGATATTAAAATAAAGACCAGAGCATGAGAATTGATTTGAGATGTGGTAAGTCATCGTTTGGTGAGCTGGCACTGAGTCCACAAGCAGTTACTCAGATGCCCACCACTCTGCCTAAGCTATTTGATGTGACACCAAGAGCTCAGATTGGGGTGTCAGGAGAGGTGGTGACTTGGGAGCATTTGTACCTAATCTTGAAAGCCTAAAAAGCCTATGAAATAGCAAAACCCTCGAGCATTGTGCTGATGTTGCACCTTCAAGGCCAGAAAACATCACTGATCATTTAGTTTGACCTCTTATTTGGTATTGAATTTAGCTGGTTAACAGCATACTGAAAGCTTGAAGTTGAATGTGGCGCCTTTTTCAGGAGGATATATTCAGGCATGATTTGAAAGCCTGCAGCAGCAGAGATGCAGTGCTTGCCATGGCACTTTGTTCAAATGGTCCATCACTCTGCTGAAAATTATTTCTATTTGAATATGCCAGGATTCCACTTCCAGCCATAAATATACCTTTCTCCACAAGATTAAAGATCACTTTGCTAGCCACAATTTTCTCCCTATGAAGGTACTTACACCTTAATCAAATCAGTCACCTTTCCATCTTCTTTTTTTTTATAAACTAAGCAGATTGTATTGAGGGAAGTCTCAGTTCAGTGCACTTTCTCCTGCTCTCGAGTCATTTTTCTGCACTTTCCTCTTTTGGACTCCCTTCAGACCTTTCCCCAAACTCTGTTATAAAGTCGGCAGCAGACAACCAGCTGTTCTACACATCTCAGTCTCACTGGTGTCTCACATAGAAGCCGAAAACATTTCTCCTCTCCTAATTACAACCCCCTTTTTGTTTTCTCTGAGGTCTCTGTTGGTCTTTTTGCTACAGCACTATGGTGGGAACTGCTGGTGAGCTGCTTGCATTCCGAGACCCCTTAACCCTACTCCCTAACATGGTCCGCATTCCTTAAATCTCTCTGGGTAACTTTGCAATTGCCTGTTTAAAACCTTTCCTATCCCTGTCTTGACTGATAATATATTTACTTTGAGTAAAAGCTCATGTTTAAGTAGTGCAGGGATTACTACACACTTGTGCAGATCTCTCAGCCAACATTTTAAGTGCATTATAATGACCTAGCAAGTTTTAAACAAATGCAGTCCTAGGAGTTTCCTTAGTATCTTCCTTGATGATTATTGCTAACCGTATTCATGAAATACAAACAGTTCTTTCATATTCTTTTACAAAATGGGAGAGGAACATAAGAATATCTTGAGGGATGGAGAACATTCTTCTTCCCAGCTAGCAATGAGCTAAATACCATTGCTGAGATCCCTCGTGGTTATAACAAGCACTACAGTTCTTTAAGCCTGAGACTTTCCCTAACTTCTTCAGTTTTCCTAGCTGAATTTTATAGCTTTTCATCTTTGCTAATTACCATCTTCCATGTTCTATTTTTCCTCTGTTTTCTTTTAATTTCTAATTGTTGCCTTCCTTTCACCGCTAGGCCAAAATGGGATTTTAGGCCACGCTGTCCTTTTTCTCTGTCTGCAAATAATGGTTTTACATGGAAGTGTGACTTGTATCAATACTCTGTGGTGCTGGAAAATGTATAAAGACAGAATGACAAATCAGCCCTTACAACAGTGCTAGAGCTAATTATAAAGCAAGAGTGAACAGTGGATACAGGCAACAGGGCTGCACAAGAAAACACTAAGGCAATTATACCCAGTTGCACCTAGCTGAAAACTGTCTCATCCAGCTAAATTTGGTCATCTTCATGTCTCTGATCATTTACTCAAGGAAGTACAGCAATATCTAATACCTGTTATTCCACCATTTCCCTCTACCCATTACATTTCACTTATGAAGAGATCACAGACAAAGGAAGAGGGTGTTTTATTCTCAACCATGATATCTGGGGGGCCTGAATAAAGACTTTGCAAAGGTAGAATTTAGCCAAGAAAAAAAAGGCTTGGAATAATTTTGCTATCACGTTGCTATTGCCAAGCAAACCAGGTTAATCCAGACATCACAAAAAGAGAAGAGAAAAAAAGCCTTTCTGTTTTCAGGTTACAGAAATAGGATAATTTGATGTTTCCAGCTGGTGGCACTGTGGCCAATATAAATTATATAGAAGTGGTCCAAGAAGTTATATTGAAAGCTGCATCTGACTAGAAGCTTATAGCCCAAAGAGCACTATGCTTTTTGGGTAACAAGTAAGAAGAATGAGGGTACTACCTGGGACCAGAGCTCTGTCTAGCCCATTATCTTGCATTTAAGAAAAGGTAAAAGGGAATAGGATAAACAATTTCCAATAAAGGGACCAAAACCATGCAAGACACATAACCGGAACAGAAAATTGCACTGTCTTCTGCTGTATAGCTGCTAGTTCAGAGCATCTCTTTATGCCTTTAGGAAAGCTTGTGCACAAACGAGTCTTGGGGCCCCCAGTGGCATTTCTGGATGCAAGCTGAGGCGGCTGCTGGCACCTGGAAGACTGTGAGAAATGCTCCTTATCAATGCAACGCTCTCCTCCTGTGCCCAGCTGAGCTTCTTGAGCTCAGAAAGCCATGAGTTTAGAACAGGCGTGTCAGGAAGGAAGTTTAAGTTAACAGTCCTTATGGGGTTTTTTTTTTGCAGCTTTTTCCCTGAAATGGGAGTTTTGAACTTTGTGTAGGTGGAAAAAAAGAAGGTATTTGTGTTTTCTTCTTGCTTTGGTTTTTTGGAGAGCTCTGTGCACAGAGCTCAACAGCTTCCCTCTGGTCACAGCTCGTGGTTGATTGGCGTTGCCAGAATTTATTTCTCACTTTCAGGGTTTAAATGAACCTCAGATCTCGCTCTTACTGCTCACAAAGCTTGAGGTTTCATGTGGCTTCATGAGGAAGCTACAGAAAACTGAGGATGCCAGAGAGGGACTCTTCGTCAGGGATTGTAGTGATGGGGAGGGAGGGAATGGGTTCAAACTGAAACAGGGAAAGTTCAGATTCAATATAAGGAACAAGTTCTTTATTGTGAGGGCAGTGAGGCACTGGAATGGGTTGCCCAAAGAAGTGGTGAATGCTCCATCCCTGGCGGTGTTCAAGGCCAGATTGGACAGAGCCTTGGGTGACATGATCTAATGTGAGGCATCCCTGCCCGTGGCAGGAGGTTGGAACTGGGTGATCTTAAGGTCCTTTCTAATCCAAACCTTTCTATGATTCTATGATTTCAACATAGGACTGTCCCACATTTGATTCTGGACCAAGATGAGTTCACTGGAGCTGAGGTTCCCAGAGATATCTGCTCCCGTGAGTCATTTCAGGCTATTCCAGGGGTTTCTTGCAGGATAGAAAACCAAATTGATCCATCAATTAATTGATTGTCAGTGTTACCCTGGGTGCATGGCAGAGACAAAAACCTTGAGTTATTAACCTAAACAGCAATTGTAGTGAAATTAGAGTTCATTTGTGAACATTTTCCTTTTACTGTTTCAGGACATACTGTAAAGAGGCATGTGCAAATAACCATGAACACTGTATATCCAGAGACTGTCAAAAAGCCAGATTAAGAACAAGGAAAATGGGCACACAGTGTTCAGTCATAAAACCACTGGAAAAGATGCTCAACAATGAAGTGGAATTAAATGAAATTCTAGCCACTCAGAATACATTATCCCTGCAGCATGTCCATGAAATCACTCTCTGAATTGCGGAGTAATTTGCTCTTAGCCTATGAAGCCTTTCTGGGCTTTTTTTTTCCTTCCTTTATCCCCTCCTTCCCTTAATTTTTTCCACCTTTTTTTTTTTTTTTTTTTTTTTTTTTTTGATTGCAATCATTTCAGAACTCATTTCTCCCTCATTTTGCTCCTGAAGGAAATATTCTACAAGGGAACAATAGTGATGTGTCATCATGACGTTATGGGTCACTCATTCAGCAACAGTAATGTGCCCACTTGCCAATTGCTTTGCCTATGTGCACTAAGCTGCTTCTGGAAGGGCTTTCATGTCCTTTAACTCTTTGCTGGATTACCGGCTCATTGTTCCAGCAACCATGAATTTGCCTTTCCAGAGGAGCAAGCTGCATAGACTGACCTGGCAAGGATCCACACCAAATATTTCTCTTAATGTAATCAGCAGCTCCAAGGGAGAATAAAGCTGTAAAGGGTCTTTTGCTGGTGCAGAAGTTAAAACCAGCTTGACCCAAAGCACTAATGGACAAACTAATTGCCCTAAAGACCTCCTGAGCTATAGATTGTAGGTGTGATGAGCTCCATCATCATACCAAAGTATGATGATTGCTTGTATTTGTTGAGAGCCATAGTGGAGGGGCTGGAGAGGATTGCATCATAAGATGTGGAGGCTGATATGGCTCATGGTGGCGTGGCAGCAAGTTATGCCCCCTGTTCTCCAGTTTAGGAACTGACCATGGCATTTATGTGCACAACTTATATAGGAGCAGCATCATTCTGTTTTGGGCCTGGTTTCCTAAGCGATTCAGCTTATGCATCTGTGCTGCCTTTATTCATCTGTGTGTCTGTCTGCACATATACCCTATGACAGTAACTTTTGAATCACTTGGATAATTTCAGCCAAAGGGAGTGTCTTTAATACATTAAACTGTGAATACATTAAACTTAATGAAAACAGATGGGGAGCAGAAAGGTTTTTTATTGTTGAAGCTCATAGGATCTGCTAAAAACCCCTATTAGACACCAGAGAATCTACTTCAGCTCCACAAGTTCCTCATTCCCAGAACTACTTATTAACATAATTAAAAGCCCTGAGACACAGACTCATCCCTGGCTCACATTTCCTGTTGCCATTTGTACCGCTGGAGAAGAGGTCTGAAGAGCTATTGGATTTGAGTAGCTGAGATGCTACATTTGCTTTGCCACGATGTGGATGATGACACAGAGGAGCCTCGAGCTCTGCGAGTTCTGTTTTGTGGCGCTTTTTTAGTTAAGAAAAAAAAGTCAATCTGTTCATTTCACAGCTGCTCAACAGCTCTTGAGATATAATACAGGTGTGCACAGAAATAAATCTGCTTTGTTTACTAGGTAGTAAAATTAGGTGTTAAAAATAAAAAGTTATTGGAAGGTTCCTTTCTTTCTCTCTCTTTCTCTTTCTTTCTTTCTTTCTTTCTTTCTTTCTTTCTTTCTTTCTTTCTTTCTTTCTTCCTTCCTTCCTTCCTTCCTTCCTTCCTTCCTTCCTTCCTTCCTTCCCTCTTTCCTCCCTCCCTTCCTTCCTTTTTTCCTTCCTTCTTTCCTTCCTTCTTTCCTTCCTGTCAGAAGTAAGGCAAACAAAACAGTAAAGCCTCTTATTTGGTGGGAGAGAAGGAATAAAAAAGTGTTGGAAGTTATTTTGTAAGATGCATTTGTATGCCTGAGCTCCTTTTACTAATTGAGTTTTCAGTCCTGCAAAGACTCACAAATGTGTTTAACTTGCAGTATCATGAATACCTTCATGGATTCAGTCTTGTGCAGAGATGTCAGTATCTTGATCTGGAAACAAAAAATTAAGTTAAAAAAGTGTCTGGATTCTATTCATTTTCTATATCACAAGGTTTTGATCTTCCTTGGTGTCCTTGTGTCTCATTTCAATGACATCTATGCTACAGTATCTCTCCTCACATTTAGGTTGTCAATCCCAACTAAATTTGCTCGTGTCTGCTTATAGAAAACCTATGCAGACATCAAAAATTGATCTAGCAGAAGTGAATAAAAATGTGGGCATTAGGAAAGCATCACAAGACAATCCAGAAACATTCTCTTTACTTATTCTTGCTGGAAGAAGTAAATAAGAGCAACATAACTGCCATAGCTGGGTTCAGATAGCACTCAATTTACTAGCATGACAGATACACATTTCTGGTGTAAGTCAGTAGTGAAATAAGAAGCTGTAGATGGGATTTAGCCTGGGAAAGAAGCAAGTGAGATGAGATAATAAAGACTGGAAGTCAAGGTATGGATGTCACAGAAACTATAGAAAGGATTAATTCCTTCCTGCCTTTTCCAGTGCAACAACTAAGGACCATTGAAGGAAGCTAATGACAGATGGGTTCAGAAAAAAATGAACAGAAAAGGAGAATTTGCTTTGCCACAATGGGAAGAAGAGCAGAGTAACTTCTAGGTGCAAGATATTGTGGATAACAAACATTTATACTTGTTTGAGGGGAGACAGGACAAGAACAAGCCATCCACTGAAGGCTCATAGAAACTAAGCTTAGTCCTGAATGTCCTTTTGAATGATGGAAAGCTGGAAGATGCAAGTGCTGGTACTTAGACTTTTCACTTGGCATCTGCTTTTAGCCATGCTTACAGATGGTACTGGGCATATGGTTCGACCCAGTAGGGTCTTTCTTACATTATCATTCGTCTGATGACACATCAGCCCTCAGAAAGTTTGGAGACGAAGCTGAACTAGTCAAAAAGGTTTTTTCGCTAGTCTGTGCAAGCTGATCAGCACTGCTAGGGAGGAATTAATTGCAGCCAAAAATAGATGCTAGTCCCTGTTGGCTCAAAACATGATGCTGATCCAGTGAACGTAACATCCTTCAAATAATTCATGGACAGGAAAGCCTTTGTACCTGCAGATGGGTAGAAGTGTGCATTAGAAATTATCCACTGGGACATGTCTGCGCAATTAATAAGGCAGGGCAAAGGGGCAATCTTTGGTCCAAAATCAAAATGATGCAGTGACTGATCTCCACCATGCCTCTAGTGTATGTCTAAAGTACTGAAGCGTCTAAAGGCCTGGTAGTACTGGCACAAGCCAATGCTTTCCCTGGGTCTCCTCTAGGGCCATGCTTCTCTAAGACTCTTGATTCATTCATGGACTATACATTAGATCACCCTGCAACCTACTGGAAAGTAGCTTTATAGCACTAAATGCTATTATTTTAGGGTCCTTAATGTGGCATGAAGGCAGAGGTGAATGTGCAAAGCAAGTTGGGAGGATTGTGTAGGGCAGAGGGAGCCAATGCCACCTTCTCCATGTTCTTTACAAGTATATGATGATATTATTAATAATATTGTGGTGCAAAAAACTCAACTAAGCACAGGATCTCCTTGAGCTCTGCACTGATAGACGTAGAACAGAAATCAATGTCTTATTTTAAGAGCTGTCATGCATTTCACAAGCACTAGCAAAGCACTGGCTTCCGATCTCTAGATTGCATCAGAATACAGAAAATGAGGGACCAGTCCAATGGGAAATTCATTTACATGAATATTTCTGTTTTACTTGCAATTGTCTCTCTGCACATTTTCTATTTCATGACTTTGCTTGACAGTTCAATTAAAAAGCATTGCCTTTACTTCTAGACCAGGATGTGATCCAGAACAGGCTGAAATCAAGACCAGGCTGGATAAGGCTTTGAGCAACCTGGTCTAGTGGATGGCGTCACTGCCCATGGCAGAGGGATTGTAACTGAATGAGCTTTAAGGGCCCTTCCAACCGAAACCATTCTATGATTCTATAATTCTATTAATTTTCTCATTGCTGGGTGGTTATCTTTCACAAGAGGTGTAAGAGAAGAAGGGACTTGCAGAGTCCCTTGTGACATGGGAAGAAGTAGTTGGATTGCATCCTGCTGCTTTCTGATCCTCCTTGAGATAACCTCTTCAATACCACCAGAAATAGCCCACAGTCCTTCCTCAAGTTATCTTTACCACTGATGCTATGTCTAGCACTGTGACTGGGACCTCAGACAGTTTCACACACCATCAGAAACTGCAGGCCATTCTGCTTCATGGTCCTTGTTGCTTTCCAGGGAAATTTGATGTGTCTGAATTTCAGAGCAAATCAATGATAGTTTGGTGGTTTTCCCATTTCCATGCAGTTCTGACTAGAAAAAAAGAAGTTAAGATTGCTTGTTTAAAGTTCACATGCACTTCAGGATTCATTTGGCAGCAAAACCCTGGAACTGGCAGAAACACTGATGATAAAATATTTCAGAAGGAGGAAAGGTTTTATCAAGAAAAACATGTTCTTTTCTGGGAAAACATTTCCGATCATTTCTTTTCCAGAAGCAAATAAACAAACCATTGTACCAAAAACCCCTTTTTCTTCAAGCTTACACAACTTCCTCAATTTTATAGCATGATTATCCTCAAATAGAAAGGAAACATCAGCGTGGGAGACTGGGAAGTAGGGAAAGGTCTTAGAAAAATGAAAACAAAGAAAGAATTTTCATCTTTACATATATTAGTGAAGATGAGAGAGAAAACGAATTGAGGAATGGCTCTCTGTGTATATGGAAAGGGACATTTACTCCAGGCTTTCCCTCTGACTCAACCAAATTACGGGTTGAATGTCAAATGCTGCCAACATCCAACCTGGTTTAATCCTTGGAATGTAAATAAGTGATCTGGGAATTTCTGACCCCGTAAACACGTGTCCTATCTTCTCCTTGACCACCTAACCACAATGTCAGCAGCAATGGAGAGCCTTACACAGAAGCGAGCCCGGAGTTGTGCCGCAGTCAACTCAGTTCCTCCTGCCCTCACTCTGCAAACTCCCTTTCCTCTCACAGTGAAGATTTAAGGAAGAAATAACAGCGGGAGGTCATTAGGACATTTTAGTGTGTGTTTTATAGGACATCATGACTCACTGTTTCAGGGAAGAACTTTGCAGCTCTCTATGAAATTGCCTGTTTCAATCAATCCTGCTGGTGGCTTCTCTAGGAATTTTATGAAGTGTAACATATATGCGTGTGCAAGTGCATATATATGTATATTATGGAGGGTGCTGTATTTATTTTTGTTTCTGAAAGAAGCTTTTAAAAGCAAAAATGAAAATACTGTAATGGAAGCCATGAAGCCTCAAAGTGCTGAAAGCTGCACAAAGACTCTATCAGGTCAGCAGAAGAGAATGGCTGTCATGAATAACCCTGGCAGGAAGGTCTCGGAGCTCAGTTGCTCAGAGAGTTAGCAGGGTCATTGTCTTTGTTTTGCTTCTTTGTGAGATGGACGCAGTCACCACCTCCTATGGCTCTAAAACTCCTGGGACAGTGATTTTTCTAAGCTTTGTGAGTCTTTCTGTCATGGATGAATGGGTCATAAATCAGCCTTCTGCTGCTGGTGCAAATATTCTCTGTGTTGTTTTCAGTCTGCCTGCTGCATAGGGAGGTCTGAGGACTCTGAGGATGCAGAGAGCTTGGCTACTGCTGGTGTAAGGAACCTAAGTACCCCAGGGCAGATACCTGAACATGGTCCGTGCCCCTCAGTATGAGAAACAACAACGCTATGCTTCGAACTCCATCTTTTCCTGAAGAGAAGATAGAGACCCTGGAGATAATATTACTAAATGTATCTCCAGGTTGGACTTGGAGCAAATCCTGGGCAGTGATTAACGATGCTTGGAGGGAACTGAGGCACTGAAGAAAGAGAGAAAAGGGCAAAAGAAATTACTTTGATAGTGATTTTTGCGAAGGTTTCATTTTGGGTGGGGACAGGGACCCTGAACACTTCAAATGACCTTGTGGGAAGTGTAAAAGAAGCATCTTATCCCTTTAGGAGAGTTGTGTTGGGCTTTTTAGTATGTGATTGCGTAAGGAACCCAGCATGTCCACTTCTGATTTTGGGGATGGCAGAGACATCTCTGTTGTCAGTATAGAGATGTCAGGGTGAACATGAAGGCTGGAAGAAGAGAGAGAGCAGTTTGCTGTTGGCTCCTTTGGAAGATGAGGAGGCTTCTTGGCTCATCCAAAGGGTTAATTTGAACTATAGCATCAAAGGAAAAGAATATGCAAGTGCAGCTAAAGGGAGAAACTGAGGCAGAAACTGGCTCCTTCAGAGAGGCCATTGGAGTCTGAGGTTATACTCTTGCAGGGGGGTTGTGATTGAAAAAGCTCAAAGCCTCAAAAGAAGAGGAGATTGGAGGTTATCTGTTGGAAGTGTATGGGCCACAATGAGCATGCAATAAGACAGACATAGAGAATCCCTGGACTTGGCATCTAAGAGTAGTTTCTTGGCAATGGAAGGCATGCAAGTTCTTCCTGAAGATGAGGAATGAGTTATGTTATAAGGCAAAGTGTAGGAAAGCACTCAAGGAAGGAGAACAGCCTGCTTGTGGGCGGGCTTTAAGATATGACTTAAATAGAAAGAGGCATCTCGGTGTGACTGCTTGGGGATGACATCATATTCAAGTGTGTGAATGAATGTGCACTTACTCAGTATGTTCTCTTTTCTCTTTTCTACAGAGAGGACTTTCCCTCCTGAGATAGGAGATTGAACCTTCACCTGGGATCTTCTCAGGTTTTCTCCAAATGGATCATTTTGCCTATAGTTCATTCATAAACAAACCCTCATAACTAAACTAAAGGCACTAGCTGCAATGAATTGAGAGTATCATCCTGTTCCCATCTGAAGTCACTAGCAAAGGTCTTGCTGGGAGAGCAGGATCAAAACACAGGGGAGAAGAAGGCCAAGAGCCACCATCTGACTGCCAAACTGGTGACTGTGTGTAACACTGCTGTTGCTGCTCTCACAGGAGAGTATTCCTGGGATTACATAGAACTTTTTGACACTCAGCTGTGATCCCTCTGAGAATAACCTTATTGAAGGGAGAGACTCTCCTGGAGTGCTGTGTCCAGTGCTGGGCTCCCCAGTCCAAGAGAGACATGGACAAACTGGAGAGAGCCCAGAAAAGGGCCATGAAGATGGTCAAAGGACTGGAGCATCGCAACTGTTTGGCTGGAGAAGACCCAGGTGATCTTTGCAAGTGGTGAATCAGAATACTTAGGGTTGGAAAGGACCTTAAGCTCATCCAGTTCCAATGTGTCATGGGCAGGGACACCCCCCACTAAACCATGCCACCCAAGGCTACGTCCAACCTGGCCTTGAATACGACTGTGCGCCATCCCTGGTGGTGTTCAAGGCTAGGTCGGACAAAGCCTTGGGCAACATGGTCTAGGGTGGGGTGAACATGCTCATGGCAGGGGGTTGGACCTGGATGATCTTAAGGATGATCTTAAGGCTATTCAAACACTAGCTATTCTATGATTTTATGATCTTACAATGATCAGAGCTGCTTGATGGAGTGAACCCTACATTGAGCCTTATATGTAGAAATACTTGAAGGGAGGCTGAAAAGAGGGTGGAGCCAGGCTCATTTCCATGGTGCCCAGTGACTGAACCAGAGTGCATTGAAGCCAAGTGCATTTCCTCATGAAGTTTGTAGAAACTCAAGGTCTTTGAGGCAGAAAAATTGCCTGAAAATTGTCGTGGGTTCAGAATTTATGAAGGAGGACTAAGACAGACAAGCAGATATTTCAGTACATAAAGGGCTCATTTCCTTAGGAAGCCAGCCTGAAAAAATAATCACATCCTTCACAGAAAACTTATGTAGACAGATCCATCAGATCTGAGTCTGAACTCTGCACACATCCACAATTCTCCCTGGAGAGGAATCCTCCCACCCGTACCGTCTCAACTCGAGATCCTGGCAGGAAGCTTTTATCCCATCCGAGATGTGTGCTGTCCCACAGCCAAGACGAGACCTCAACACCCCCAAGGGGTTCAGTCCGCAGCTCTTGTTTTTCCTGGGGGTTTCAAACATACCTGCCAAAAATAACAAGCCCTATCAGTGACTTTCTAAGTTATAGCTTTAAATCTGATAGCAGGAGGCTTGGGACTCCTGGCAACCTCAAAAGCAGTGGCAAGTGTCATTGACCCTGGACTCCTATTTCCTCTCTCTTTACTGGATCCACGCAAGACATCAAATACAAGTGGTGCATGTTCTAAAGGAAATAAGGGGCCCTGCACCCAAACAAGCTCCTGAGTCCCCCAGAAATCTTGTACAGACCATTCTGCCTGGTTCTTGGCTCATTGGAAAGTGGTGGGACAGAGAAAAAGCACAGGACGTGCTGCTAGTGAAAGATTCACTCTAAGCACAGTGTAACTGTGAAACAAATGAGAAAGTGTCTTTGCTTACCTCATGTTCTTTATTGCCTAACAAGAATAAATCCTGCTCTTTGCTGGTATGTGGGCAGAGAAGAATGCACAGCATTGCAGCTTTTGGTCTCTATTACATTGCAAATGAAGAATGACAAGACACTAACTAAAAACAGGGCTCTTGGGTGCTGCTTTCTTTATTTCTAATATAGAGATCCATTGGCATTAGAGATGATCTACCTCCTCCAGACTCGAGCTGAACCCATGGATTTGGTGGGTTTCTTGTAGAAATGATAAGCCATCTGCTAGACATTGGTGGTTGATATCTTAGAATAGAGTACATCTAGAATATCACTAGACACCAAGTTCAGAATTGAGCTCTCGTCTTCCAATGTCACACTTAAAACTCCATACAAGGTGTCCAAACATGAGATGTAGATTATGGCTCATATGATGATCAGTACAATGTTGTTAGTACAGTCAGTGGACAAGGTAGATCCTCCAGCTGACATCTGTGTTAAGTTGGAATAATCATGGTCTGCACACTCCAGTTTGCATTGACTAGTTATCTCTTGACTGCAGTCACGCTGGACAGCTAAATTGGAGGTAGACCCCCATGTTGTAGCTACTTCATCAAAAGGAATGGACAGCATGGTGAGGTTGACACCTTAAAGCTTTATGGCCACTTCAGGGCTCTGTAAGGATGTGTCATGGGGTAGGCAAGACCAGGAAAATAGCAGAAAAAACAGATTGACCAAAGAGAAGACTAAAAGAGCAGTACCTCCATGCATCTATGGAATCATAGAGGTGTTTGAGGCAGGCTCTGAAGGTCTCTTGTCCAACCTGTCACTTGAAGCAGGGCTGTCTCTCATTCTAGATCAAATCAGCCATACCTCTCCTCTCCATGCAATGTGGAAATACTCTCTTACTATTTGTAGTGCTGTTGTCTCCAGCCTTAAGCATTTTCCTATGGCACAAACACATGGGATCCAGAGAGACTTTGGGTCTGCAGGCTGACCACCTAACCTGAATATTGCATTACAGCAAGTATAATCCCAATTAGCAGTGGACACAGGGGTTTCATGGGAAACTTCTGCACTTCTGAGTAATGGCCTAAGGCAGCCACATTCACAACCTATGTATGTATGCATGTCTTCTTAAACTCTTCTTCAGACAGTGCTTAACAGCATGAAAGAAGTCACATCAAAGGTTGTTTCAGCACAGTATCAGGTATCCATGAAGCCTGTGCCAGTTCCCATCCAATAGGAGATTTGCACTGGTGTTAAAGACCGTCAAAGCTACATTCCCTAAAAACATGGGATGTGGTGGTAGAGGGGTGGTTGAACAAAGGCCTAAGAGAGCAGTGCCTGCTTTGTACAGCAGCACTTTTTAATTGAGATGATTCTCCCTGTGGTGGACTGATGCTGCCCCATTGGTGACAAAACTGTACCCAAGGTTAGGGCAGTAATCAGAACCCACAAAGCACATGGGGTAGATTTTGCTTGCCTTATTATGTTATTCTGTGCTACTCATGTACTGCATTATATAGCAACTTCTCTGTGAGGATCTCAGCGCCATTAAAGAAATAACTAGTTTAAAAACATGGCTTGGAGGTGTAGGTACTGATGGCTTTATAAACCCAGAGGTCTGCAGGGCAAGGGGAGGCATTAAATCACATAATCTAAGGAGATGTGGTTTAAAGGGATGCTCTCACACCGTTTGGTCTGTGCAGGGCTATCATAGGCATCTTCTCATCCTCCAGCTCATGCTGAAGGAACACTTTGGGGCTGGGGACTGTGGTCATGCTATAAATGGGGAGGGCCAGAGCAGGCTGGCCTCATGCAAGTAGTTTGTTTGCAGGTGAGACTCAGCGACTGGAGCACTGATAGTTGTTTTCTCATCTGTCACATACAGTTCACACTGCATTTCCCCTTATATTTTCTATTTTAAAGTAAGAGAAGACACAAGGATTTCATAATTTCCCTCCCACAGAGGCCAACTACTCAGCACAAGTAGAAATGGCATCTTAATTTCCCTTTTACTGGGCGCGTTGATACCTGCTCTATCAGAAGGATGACATTCTTCTAACAGCAGGCTGCAAAACTCCAGTGAAATGATAAGCACAATGAGTGGACAATCATAACTCTTTCTCTGATGATATTTAGAAGTGAGAAATTATAACGTCCTATTTCAATGGAACAGGGGGCTGGGACTTATTTAAAAATGGAAAGAGAAAAAAGTTCCCCTTTCCAGGAAGAGCACTTAACAATATACAAGCAAAGTGGATAAAAGCAGCTCAGTAACAACCCCAATTGCACAGAGATTGTCTCCTGCATTCCTGCACATCTTTGCCTTTTTGACATTTAACTTTAATTTATAGCAATTTAGCTTGCTCTTAAAGGCTGCACTGTACGTTTGGGAAAGCAAAGTGATCTGTTAAATGCTTGTCTGAAATTCAAATCAGGCACAAAGTATCTTTGTCTTTCCCTTAAAAAGGGAAAAAAACATAGCACCCCTTACCCCCATCTGAATAGACTTATTTTGGCAGAGAGATGAACTGTTCTTCTATTAGAAATTCATAAGGAGATAAAAGGACAACTACAAATTAGTTTGGCCCATTGGTCAGGAGTTACACAGTGAGATGGCCATAGGCAGATCCCTAAATACAGAGTCAGGTTTGGAGTTAAGGTCCCAAATCAAGGACAAAACACTCAGGTATATGGTGCAACTCATGGCCCGACCCTCACATGTGCCAGTCCTTGTGTTCACTCTGAGCTGGTACCTCATCACAACTCACATTGTGAATTGAGTCTAAAGGGGATTGAATCTGAGCTCAACCAAGTTCTTGAGGTTTTTGGAGGCAGCTAAGAGTTATTTTGAGCAGACCAGCTGTGTTCGTAATCATTGTCTGTGCTGGAACCCAAAGGTCTCCTTGCTCTTTGTGTGTCTTCCTCAGCTCCATGTACCTGAAATAACACAAGGACCATGCTGCCACATGCTTGGCTTCATTGCACATCCTGATAGTGTTACTCAGGCAGTAAAAGCAGTCAGAGCCTTGTTGGAGGATTATATAGGTCAGAAGGAACCATCCTATCTGAGATGCTTGATGGAGTGAACCCTGCACTGAACCAGGCATTTCCCCACTGGTTGATATCCTGAGCTGGCAAAAACTAAGCCTGGGACAGCAACAGTAACAGGACACAATATTTGCTCCATAACATCCTTTTATTTAGCAGTGGAAATGTAACATCTGAAAGCCACTCCACTTCACTAATCCTGCCTGAGATAAAAAAAAGGGTTAATCTGCTATGTTGAGGAGCCAGATCATGGTCAGAAGAGTCCATGAACACCACAGTCAGAGCAGAAGGACCATGTGGCCATGAACAAGCATGGAGAGAAGAAATAAGACAGCACATCTTTGCCTTCTGTGTGCCATTTAGTTGGTATAATTGCTCACAGTCACAGCTTTCTACAGGTGTCTGCTGCTCAAAATCATTGGTTACTGAGATTGTTCTGTGCTGTAATGAACATCAATTCATTGCCTAAAAAAATCATTTCCTTGCATCCATTTTACCAAAACAAAAGCAGTGATAGGTGTCTGGGAAAGAATTCATTCAAACTCTCATTTTCTGCCTCTTCCTGCTCTTGAATTCTCTCGGGTTACCAATTATTCAGTTATTCACTGATGACCTTGTGAATATTCCATTCTGTTACTTGTGAGGAGTCTGTGAGAAGGATAATGTCTGAGGTTCAGGATTTGATCTGGCCTCCAGGATTGTTACGTGGGACTGTGCATCTCCAACTGAAGTCGCATTACTTAATGCCTCTGGGCTACCAATTCCGCATCTGAGCTGAACCTTCCCTTCCATGGCAAGGACTGTTTGGATGATAATGGGGAAATTATTCATGTCTGCAAGGTGCTTCTGTGCTAATGTCAGTGGAGGGTCAAGGTGGAAATATCCTGAGCCATTAGTTCCAAGGGAAGACACAATAAAGGTTGTGCTTCTGGTCAGGTAAGAAACTTAAAATCATGTTTCTTGGGTAATTTCATACTTTGAATGCAAGTTGCTAGAAACCATGTGCTAACTAAATATGAACTATTGCTCTCAGTGTGGGAACAAGTGCCTGAAATCTAATAGCCATTTACATGCAGGGCCTCTTTTAGCCTCATAAATCAATTCAAAGCTTGATCCCCATGACCATTCTTGCGTGTCAGCTGGGGGCGGCCAATTTCTGTAGCTGTTGCTTCAACAGTCTCAGTGCCAGGACTATTTGCAGAAAATGCACAGTCAAGAAAGAGTCACTGACACATTTGAAGAGGTTTGGTTAAAATTTCCAGCAAAGGCTGATGAAAAAACCCTCCTCAGATCTTACTGTACCATGTGTTAGAAGTGGTGCAAATCCCCATTGATAAGACATCAACAACTTTCTTCTTTTGCAGTAATCATAGATTCGTAAGATGGCTTGGGTTGGAAGAGACCTTAAAGCTCATCCAGTTTCAATCTATGGGCATACGCAGGGACACCTTCCACTAGAACAGGTTGCTCCAATCCTCATCCAACCTGGCATCTGACAATAGGATGCCGATTCCAGTGACAATCTTTCTTTCAATCCCCTGCTTTTACCTCTTGCCCCTGTGCTGTGTTTGCCAGTGAATGTCTCCTAAAAACATTCTGTACAAAGCCTCTGCTTTGCTGGATGGAGGGGAGAGCTCAGGAAGTGTGACAGCTTCAGCAATGACATTTAAGGGAGGTAAAAGCCTAAGGTAGGTTTGAACGCTGACATCCGTGCTCGCTTACTTGCATCACTCCTTGGATTACCTGACAGCCATGCTCTGCGACCATGCCCATCACAATGTGCAAGTGCCAGCTTTCCGGAGACTTAAAGCAACTGGAAGATGCAGGTCTTGGCCAGGACATTCATCATTAGCACATGACTGCACATCATGTGTGTATCACTGTTTTTTCTTATTGCTATGGTATCTATTCTGTTGCCTCAATGGAGATAATATGGACGTTAAGGACATCAGAGAGTCTCCTCTTCTGCATAATATTCCTTTTCCCTAGTAATTCCTGCTGAGAGAATTATTCTTCCATAGCACAGGCATGACTGCATTTCGCCCATAAAGTTGGAGCTGAACTACAGCATATCTTTCAGTAGGAAATCCTATCTCACTTTAAACCCTGGAGCGATAAAGTATTTACCACTGGCTTTGCAAAGCTGTTGCAGTCGTTACTTCTCTGTACAGCTAAAAAAATAAATCACTTTTCATTTCCGATGTGGAGTTTTTAACTTCAGCGTCAAACATATTCTATCAACATGTGTGTGTGTGGGGGGAAAGTCTAATGTGAGGTACAGATCCTCTAACACCAGAGGTAAATGAAATCTTGCTGACTCAGGTATTTATTCCATGTTCATCATCACTGTGTGAACTATGCAGGAAACTGGAGCTGTTCACATTATTTTGATAGACTCAGCTTGTCTCCAAATGGCCTTGATTTTTCCCTGCCCCATCCCTTTTGCCACATGGAACAATGTGGCAAGCTTTTCTTTTTTCTTAAATGGCTTTTCTTTTTCACATAAAATGCCTCTTTTTCTAGCATTGTTCCTGTTTGACTTTGCTTCAGAGCATAAACACATTACCGTTCAGCTGGGTTCACTCTCCACTTTACTCCTTATATGTTGCTGTTAAAAGTGATCAGGAAAATGATGGAGAGGACAGCTGAGGTGAAGCATGACAGTGCTTTGATACATTGGTCTGAAATCCCACCCTTCCTTCAAAAACTCGTTTTGTTTCCATTGATGCGGCAGAGGGTTTCTGGCAGGTTCAGCCAACAAGGACAGGCATGAGCATCCTTATAGAATCACAGAATCATAGAATAGTCAGGGTTGGAAAGGACCTTAAGCTCATCCAGTTCCAACCCCTGCCATGGGCAGGGACACCTCACACTAGACCACATCACCCAAGGCTCTGTCCAACCTGGCCTTGAACACTACCAGGGATGGGGAATTTACCACTTCTTTGGACAGCCGGTTTCAGTGCTTACAACCCTCACCAGTAAAGAACTTCTTGCTTGTATCTAATCAGAACTTCCCCTGTTTAAGTCTGAACGCATTACCTCCTGTGCTATCACTACAGTCCCTGATGAAGTGTCCTTCACCAGCGTCTTTGCAGGCCCCCTTCAGATACTGGATCTCCCATGAGATCTCCATGCATCCTTGGTCCATACAGTGAGATGGAGAGAGGTGAGAACACCAGACAGCTGACACCCTATGGCGATGCCTTAGCCAGCTCTGAAGATGTGGGTTTCCCCAATCAAGTCTTACAACAAAAGCCAAATACATTTTAACTCTACAGGGCCCAAGAATCTGGCCACCCACTCACAAAAGAGAGGTAAAGAATAGTAAAATCCATTTAATTTTAAAGCCTCCTCTAGATTGGTAGATTGTCCCAGTGTGGATATGAGTTACTGGTGCCTCAGGAAAACTACATGACACCTCATCTAACAAATTAAATGTTTCCATGCAATTAAAATGAAGCACTCAGCCTTAGTGTAATAAACTTGAGGCTATTAGTATTCCTAGCACTGTTGCCTTCATTGTGCTTTACAGTGCCATAAATATAGTCTCAGCATGATGGCTCAGCAGGCACTGGGCATAGAGAAAAATATCTTGTAATATTTGTTATTAAAACATTAAAAAGTCCTTTACTTCAGCACACACACTTTTTTAAAGTGTGTCTGACTTGGAGCCTCTGCTTTTAATCAGTCTATGTGCCCTGTGGTACTTCATCATGGTTCTTTGCTGGAGTGACAGGGAGAGATGCTGTGAAGCACTGCATCCCCTCAGCTGCTGTGGGAAAAGTACCTGAAATGCCATAAAATCATGAAAGGGTTTGGGTTGGAAGGGTCCTTAAAGCTCATCCAGTGCCAACCCCATGCCACAGGCAGGGACATCTTCCACTAGAGCAGCTTGCTCCAAGCCCTGTCCAACCTGGCCTTGAGCACTGGCAGGGATGGAGCAGCCATAGCTTCTCTAGGCAACTGGTTTGAGGTGAAGACGAGGCCCAAAGGTGATAGAAACCCTTTGGACCCTGAGTTTTTTCCAGGGACTCGAATGCTGGATATAGAGAAGACTGTAGAGAGAAGGAAATGCTCACAACAGCTGAGTACAGCCTGGTACCTCCAGATCAATAATCCTGTAAATTGAGGATCCATCTTCCCTTGCAGTAACTGTCGGATTCAGCTTGCCTATGGTGACACTGAAGTTCAGATGCCTAAATATGAGGTGTCCATGTTCCTATTACAACTTGAAAGAAATGAGGCATCTAGAGAGAAATAAGCAGACTTTGGGTTCAGTTGCCCATGTAAAGCTGTCCGGTGCTATTTGAGAAGCCATGGGGTATCTGAGATATCTGTTCTGTGCTAGATGATGGGACACAGGACTCATAGGAGACTCAGGTTAGCTTCAGGAAGAACTGCCCCAGCTCATAGGGTAAAACATCCCAAAATAAATCAGCATAAAGTATATTTGTCTCCGTGTTCCCTAGGTGTGCAAACTCCATAGAAATGTTTTCAGTAAAGTCAGTGAAGATGATGGTGAGATCCAACCAGCTGAATGAAGGCATCTCCTTCAGCATGGGACAAGTCATGTCCTGGACTCCATCAGCTACATCAGCAAGCTCTCTCCAGGGTGATGTGCTTGATGTGATGTCTCTAAAGAACAGCCAGGGGTAAGCGGACAAAGCTCATCTAAAGGCACTTCGAGGAGACACCTGAAAGCTCACAAAATCCCACTCAGTAGCCTGTGTTCTGACTGGGAATTAGCACAGGGAGCAGAGCTGGAGGATGCCTGCTCGAAAGCAATGCAGAGCTTGTCTCATGGGATTTCCTTGAGTTAAAGCATGGAAATGTGGCTCTACAGAGAGAAAGGTAAAGCTGGAAACATAATTAGGAGCTGATTGTATTGAAGGAAAGGAAGATTTCACTTGAATATTGGAGAAGAAACAGTAGTGTCTCGGTTACTCTCGCAGGAACTATCCAAAGGAACTGGATTCCCATTTCCCTCTTTTTCCCACAGCCTGGAATATCTCATGATGAACAGCTACTCCATCTCTGAAATCCATCTGAGTTATCTTTGTCGTGTTTCCACCCATGCCTTCCTATTTACACCCTCTTTAGCGTCCCAGAGCAGTCTTGTGCCTCTGCGAGTCTCCATAGTTGGTTAGTATATTTCACACCCCAGTTTCCTCCATCACAGCCTGGCTAAGCAATGTGTATTGGAATACATTCGGAGAGCAGGGTTGCAAGGGTTTTAATAAAATCCAAATAGAAACTCTTTATCCACTAATAGTTTCAGCTAAAAATAGGCAACAAATTTCTATGCTGAGATTTACTCTTTATATACTTGGGCATACGCTTGCGGGTTTGTGCTTTTTTCCCTCTTTATCCACTCTGTAGGTACTGATTTCACTCAGTACTTGTTCCATTAGTTACACTTACAATTGCCAGAATTACTCTTCTTTCTAGTGGATACGTATTTTTTTTTTTTTTCTTAGATCTGCTTTTGCATTTTTAGTTTTGCTTTAGAGTTTCTTTTCTTCCTTCATTTTCCTCAGTCTGTAAGGGGGTGCCACTTATGCAGTCATACTAAATTCCAAAGCTCAGCTGGGCTACTCCCGTACACCCCTGGATCCATGAGACCATATCTCTTCCCACAGCTGTTGACAGAGGATGAAGGATCTTTCTAAATCACCTGAGCTGTCCGAAGCCAAAGCAGTGAGAAGCGAACCTCTTTCCTCAGTATTAGATCCTTCCTAGCACTGTCCCTTTCTCTTTAGAAGGGGACACATCGTTGACTCCACATTATTTCATCAATTCTTCCATTTCCAGTTTAAACATTTGTCAGTGGATTTTCTTAGCATCCTCTGCAGCACAAAATTGGGTGGTTGATTTGTGCTGTGCCTGCTCACAGCTTCTGAGAATCCCCTTATTGCCTCTTTATCAATAGCCACCCTGCTTTTCCAGGCAGCCTCACAATTTGCCTTTGCTGTTACAGATGGGTTTAAAACAAGGAGTTTTATCTCTCAGCTATTTCTGGCTCGGTATCCCAATCACCTCTGCCATCATTCCCCCTCCTACTGAGATTCAACTACCAGAGAATGAAGTGCATTTTGGAAATGTCTTGTTTATGCCGTGTAAAGGATGAACAGCCTGTCCCTTCAGCATCCTCATGCAGATATCCCCAGTGAATCTTGAGCTCATTTCTTACAATATCAGAAAGTTAGAGATCCACTGTGTGAAGGCATCACCCATATGAAACCTGCAATCACGGGTGCATGAAGGTTACCTATGGGGAGAGTTTAGAATGCAACAGCATGAGAGCTCTTATTAGCTCCCTGAATGCCTTTAAACTTTACAGACCATCACAACACGGCCATCTGGATCCTGGGCACATGATCTAAAGAACAAAGCACTTGCCATTTACAGTACATAAATCTGGGGAGATTTCAGTGCAGGTGATCATAAAAATGTAGACACACTAGAGGTCAGAACGCTTGTATGATGGCAATAAAAACAACCACAATGAAGAAAGCAAGTCCTTTTCACTCAAATCTCTAATATCCTTCACTACTAGAAGTGAAATGACACTCATATAAGGCAGCAGGAGAAGACAAACCAGGGTTATCCTAAATGCTAGAGGGAAGAAATCTAGTCATATACTGTAAGACCAATAAAAGCATGTGCTACTTAATCTGAGAGATTCTCACTTATTTCTGGTGCTCCAAAGGTTTTCCTGTGGCTCCATGGGAAATGCAAGTGCAAAGCATCCATCCAGATCCCCATCTCCTCTGATTATGGGCACTTTGCTCAGTGTCTCATCAGAGGAATTTGGTATTTACTGTTTTAATAAGAGCTCCATCCTGAGAAAACATCCTTCTGAAACTCGCCTGGCAATAGATTCATCACACAGCTTTGTGCATGTGCAAGCGAAAAAGAAAAGAAGCCTGCTAAGCTTTGCATCCCTGTCCTTCCTCCCCCACTATGTTCACTCACCCTAGTGCCGTCCAATTAGCGCTAATTGATGCTTTCAGCAGTGGGAGCTGAGCATGTCCAATTCTGTCTCTATTCCTAGAGAAGGTCATTCCTAGTCCCAGGCTGAGAGGGAGGTGTGGAGGGATGCACTTGCACATGCATGGGGGAGTGTGGTGGGGTGAAGGACTGGAGACCACCAGGTCTTAGCAGAGATGTGCCTCCATCCTTCTCATTGCCTGTCACCAGGGCTTTTAATTGCCCTTTCTCTCTGACAATCAGAATTGCAGCTCCTCCAGGACTCGTTTGCTGGATGTGGGCAATGGCATTATTAATGTCTGCCATGTACCAAATGTCAGGGACTGGAGCTGTCACATCCCCAGCATTTGTGTGCCCAGCATCAAATCCTCACCTCCCGCTGCTCCCAATATGGATTCTCCTAGGAAAACTTTCCATCCAGGGCAGTGTATGATGTGTCTCACTCAGTGCTGTATGGGAGAAGAAAACAAGATGTCAAAGACCTCATCAGAAACATGCACATAGCAAACTGACCATACGGGCACTCACCAGTCCTTCCCAAGCTCCCCAGCATCACACCGGCATCGTGCAGCAGGAACTGTAATTCTGCATTAGTGTCTGACCACTTCAGCATCTTCTTCCCATGGCTTTTTACACCTGGGTCAGTAAGATTACATTGGCAAAGGCAGAAAGGGGAAAGCTCTGTGTGTGAGCCTATATGACCTGAGCACATTTCTATCTGGTGCAGAATTAGACCTCAAATCCCTCCAGGGTCATCTCCTGATGGATCAAATACAATCTGATGCATCTACTGGGTTTTTTGGGTGGCTCAAAGGTGAATGATAGCATTCAGAGGTTTCTCTGCTCTCACTGAGACAGAGTTTGGGTGTTTTTCAAGAGCTTTATTTCATAGTTGCCTAAGTAGCCACCATTTTTTGACAAGAACATTATGAAGCAAAATGAGATTTGAAACAGGAAAATAAGGGGAAATTTGAAGGGGAAAAAGGATGAAAACACTACAAAGGTGAGAAAGAAAAAGGAGGACAGGAGTAGAGGAAGAGGATGAGAAGGGGTGTGAAGAAGAGATGAAACGTGGGATCACATGGCATTTGAGGACTGTAGGGATCATCCAGGAGGGATGACATGGTCAGGTAGGAAGCAGTGAATACTCCCTCACAGGGAATTCCAGCTGTGCACTACACTTTCAGGCAGTAGACCCTGCATACTGTGCTGAGGGGGTGTTGTGGTTTAAGCTGTAAATCAGCCACACAGTTTGCTACATGGAGATTCGAAAGAATGCAACTCCCACAGATTGAGATAAGAACAGTTTAGTAACTAAGGTATAACACAAACCACTACTGCTACCA